>JAJJMA010014350.1:0-24820 GCA_023529015.1 Papaver nudicaule | reverse complement strand
GATGCAGTAAACAAGGGCGCGATAGGCGCCACACACTTCAAGCATGCAAACGCAACGCAAACGAGACAGAGTATACTTTTCAGTAATCCGAACGAATGCCTTCTCAGCAGCCTCAAGTTTTCGAAAGCCTTCTTCTGCGCAACCTTACGAGCGGAGACGTCTCCAATATCAACAGCCCGACCAAGATCAACCTCGCAATCGAAACACACAAATTTCGCAGCATCCCTACGAGAAGAACCATCAGAGAATTCAGCCTCAACAACTCCGAATTGTCCCAAGATATGAGAAAACAATTGGCGAGCCTGCACAAGAAGAACATCTTCAGGACGATCCTGCGCAAGAAAGAAGAACAATCATCAAAGCAAAAGCGTAGAATAGTATGTGAAGAGTGGAGGGAGAAGAAAAGATACACAAAGACATGATAACCGCTAGAGTTTTGGAATGTAAGCACGACGGAAGGAGCATGATCCATAGCCAGTCGAGTAGGAGCAGAAGTGAAAAGGAGGGGATACCGAGATATACCACCAACTTTTGAATTCGTGAACTTAGTTGATTAGGTTACTAGAACAATCTCACAAATCAATATTCAAGTAACAACCCGAGTAGTCTCAAGGGTTCTTAATCAACAATTAGACTATGCAATACATTAATTATATATAAATATAATGCGAAAGAGAAAAGTAATGCACGACACAAAAAGTTTTGTTAACGAGGAAGTCGCAACCAGTAGAAAACCCCCGGGACCTAGTCCAGATTTGAACACACACAATATTAAGCGAATACAAACGCTAGCCTACTCTCAAACTTCAGACTGGAATGTATCGAGACTGAATTAACCCTCCAAGAAACTCAGCTACCGCTGTGGTCATATGTCTCTTGACTCCCGCAGAAGCCTACGCACTTGATTCCCCTAGCTGACGTCCTTTACAGGCCTAGAAGTTGCTCCACTTCCCTTCGTGAAGACTAGCGGTACCCTACCTCTAACAAGACACCTGGTTGTTGTCTTTCAACAAAGAATACAATAAGTGATTTCCTTTAGACTTAAGGTCAAGGTTAATGGAAATCGATTTTCTGAGTATGACTTATTGATCTAGCCTAAACAGTTTACCTCGTAACACATGGCGAACTTAATATTAAACCTAGTTCGTGAATTGCGTTATGGAGCTTTTAGGACTTAAAACACCGAGTGCAGCCTTACAAAGCTTCTATCAAATATTTGGTCCTTTTTGATTGAATTGACCGCAACAAATCAATTGACCTAAGATACATGATCAGGAATATTATTTCCGACATGTGCTTCACGATCCTCAAGTGAAGTCTTTCAAATAGTCGTAGTCCAAGAAAAGGACTTCGAGATGACGACCAACCTTTATGCAAGGATACACAGATGTGTAGAGGATTGGTTTGTATCTTGCAGAAGGTCATTTATTTATATTGATCATCAAATGAGGCTTTGCTTTAAGGTTAAGCAACCTTGAGTAGGGATCAAGCAAGTTTCCGAACTTAGAAAAGTCCATAGGCTTGCATTAAGGTCCAACTCAATCTTCTTCTAACCCGTTGGTTAAAAACCTAAAGGCCGTGAGAAGACTCACCTTGATCGAATCGAAGGATAACAATGGCTAAGCAATTATGCCATGTTATGGAGTCCATGTAAGTATACAAGAACGTAAAGACCATTGTGGACAAGAGCTCCATGGGCCTTATGACGAACGACTTTGAAAATCCATTCACAAAAGGCAAAAACCTCTATTTAGAAGTTTTTATCCATGGCTTATATGAACGCGTTCATGAAAACTGTTGAGTTCAGGAATTTCCCTTCCAGCATATGAACGCGTTCATAAACACTTACACTGTTCAGGTGTAATTCAAGAACTAACTCTATTACCGCATTCTAATTATGCATTGATCATTTGATCCTTCGAGATCACTATAAACAATATCATAGACTATTTTATTGATAGAATGGTGGGGTGTTTTGCGTAACCTCCCCTCCAAGGATTGCTAATTTGCGTTACCTCCCCTACAAGTTAAATATTAGCACAACCTTCTATCGTCAGTTATCTCTCTAGGTGGCAGTTAGTTGACTCAGCACAATAAACACGTGGAAGAATAAAAACACACGATATATTTGACAACCAAAAATACCCTTGAACACAAATTAAAACAACTACACATACAGGTGAAAGGGAGAACACTTCTCTTTCTTTGTGACTACCAACGCCATGAAACCTGCAACAACGATTTGGGTTTATATATTTGATTGAATTTAATAACAAATTTTTGGGTTTTGATTAAATCAATGATTTGTGTTTATAAGATGAAGTGAAGCATGAGATTAACTTAGTTTCATCGTCTGATTTAATCTCGTTCAATCGAGCTTTATTGTTTTAAACAACAGATTTGAGAAACGTATTCCCAATAGTTAGGGTTTGTCCTTGATTTTCAATCCAATCTTAAATTATCATTTCCAATCAGACCTATCTCGAAATCGAATTTGATTCCCCAATAGCTAGGGTTTGTTTTTTGATAGATTTACTCCAAACCAATTCGTTTTGATATAAACGCTCTATTATTTTCTGTATAAGGTTTATTTACTAATGCAAAGTGGTATTATGGTGTAGATTCTCTGCTGGAGCTAAGATGGGAGTTGAAGGAGTTGGTTGCGGATCTTGCTGCAAGTGCGGTGATAGCTGCAAATGCCGATGCTTCTAAGTTAAACCTAATGGTGTACTAATTAGTCATGTTTTTTCTTTTGTTGTTGTTTTTGTTTGGTTTGATTTTTCTTGTGTAAAATCAAGAAAAATGTAAAATCACCAAAATCTGTGGTACCGTCGTTGGATTAAGGGTATGATAATGTTAATGAAAAAGAACTCCTTCCCTACCAATGCAAGTCTGTAGTACTGTCGAGTCCCTTGGACAAATTAGCTATTGTTATACAAGAGGCCACAATCAATGGATCGGATTAGATGCAAATATTGTCCCCACCATGACCAAATCTCGAACGAAACAAGCTATCCATTTAGGGTGTTATAATAAAGGTGATGATTCCGACGATGGGAATCAATTTAGGATTTAGTTTATCTGTACTGGTACTAACGAAGCAAATGGGTTCTATTTTGTTTGGTTTATTCTTCTGAGACGAAAATGAAGAAGAAAGACTGAAATAGGTATCTCTGATTCTCTGTTTCTCCCTCTCACGTGTACCCAATAGTTTAGGTGAAAAGGGTGCTTTAGTTATTTCCTCAAAAGATTGCATGCACTGTCCATGTGTAATCTAACTGACACCTAGATAGATAACTTAATGAAAGAAGGTTTCATTAATTTTTAATTTGTAGGGGAGGTAACGCAAATTAGTGACCTTTGGACGGGAGGTTACGCAAAATACCCCTAGAATGGTAAATACGAAACCAAAAGGAAAACCTTTCTAACCTTTCGATGAGGAAGATGAATATATCAAGTGTGTAAGCTACGGTCTTCATCTTCAATGGTATTCGTTTCGAATACCTAACCTATCCTAGTCCGAAATGATATTGTAGACATAATCAAGGATTGAGTTTTCGTCAACTAAACTTAACAACTGACTTGAGATAGCAACACCAATGGGTTTAACAGAGCTATGCTCTAACAAGAAGAACCTAAAGGAACTTTATCGCAATCCCAACTAGTGGGAGTAAGAATTCTCCTTGCAGAGTCATCAAAAGAGTCACGAGTAGCAGCAGCACCAAAAGCCTTATCGCCAGCCAAGGTTGTGAAATTGTGAATCGCAAAACGAATCGTTTTTCATTTTTGAGAATCAAATCGTATATTGAACCGTAAATCGTAGATTCATAGTTATTTTTATATTACCTTTCAAACTAAAATATAAATATGTATACAGAGATATTATTGAGGTACATGTAATTTTCAAAGAAGTCAGATCAAAAATGTTAAACTTCTAGTCTAATAAGATCTAATAAGGTCTAAATATATTATATATTCACAAATATCATCAAATAGAGCCACGACTCAGTGGTTTGAAGGTTACCTATGTATGCAAGACGCCCAGGTTCGAATCTCACTAGAGACATTTTCAGTTTATAGTTTTGAATATGGAAGATTAAAGTTTGCCTTAGTCAAAAATCGTATATTCGGAAGGTATCTTCACGATTCCTGGAAATATTCGAGTTAACTCACGACTTGGATCGAAATACTTAAAAACAGGATCGTATCGGACGATTCAAACCGTGAATCGTCCGATTTTCACAACCTTGTCGCCAGCCATCACATCAGAAATGAAGATGTAAAGACCCTTCTTGTTTTCGAATCAAAGAAAATGAAAAGGTTGAAAATAAATTTTTCCGAAGAAGAGATGATGAACAACTGCTTCATCACTAGCATTATAAGCACCAGAATCCAAGTGAAAAATCCAATTTCACCCTCGGCACACCAAACGACGCAACTCATATCAACAATAACTGTCTGCGCAATACATTAGCGAAGAAGAAGAAAGCTCTGGAGCTACTCCAACGCACATCCGCAACAACCGACTAAGGAACGAATCGCCACCAACGCACATCTGCAGTAACCGACTAAGGAATGAATCGCCACCAACGCACGCCAGAATCGTCCCGCAGAAGCATTCGCAAATAAATATTTCCTTAAGCAATCAATCATCCAGAGGTTCATAAAAAATGGGCAGATTGTGGGTTCCATATTTCACATGGATCCCTTAGAGCGCAAGGCCACCACAAGTAGATATAAGATATCACGCACCAACAGACCACCAGGCGGAGTAACCGTGTAAGCGCAGGACAGTTATTCCTACGCACCTTCCGCTCCGCAGGGAGAGTCCTAATGTAACCGACTTAGCTGTAAGTAGTAATGAATAGCCTAGAAGTACTGGATCACTGAGGGGATGTCCTTAGTGATATCTATAAATATACGACTACTTCCCTCAAGGAAGAGGGTCGAGGGTCTTTGGTCTGATCTGAGTTCTCTTGGGTCCGATTCTTTAGCTGAGCTGATTCTAATACAAGGTCTTTGGTTAGCTTTGAGTTATATTGGTGGTGTTCTTGCCTAGCGCAGGACCCCCTCTAGTGGAGTAGTGTCTTCAGATACGATTTTAGTGTACATGAGTAGAAATAACTCGGGGTAGTGTAGCCTAGTAAATTTCTAGCAACTACAATACTAATGATACATATCTATAGGTGATGGAATCAATACATACTGATATGTACTGTGTGAAAACAAGAAAAATTATAGAATCTTTCGGTCTGTTACAGTTGGTTTCAGGGCCAGGTTCTAATTTACGTGGGCTGTGAATTTTGGATCCACTACTTTCTTAGTGTCATGTATTTTATTCTTAAAGTAAAATAAATGACAAGTTTTGGTGTCTATCATCTAATATGACAAGTTTTGGTTTCTATAATATCGTAATTTTCATTTGTTTTTATTATGGGACGAATAATTTTATTGACTTTTCGTTTCTGGGGTTGGGGTAGATACAAAGGCCATGATATATGTATATAACTTGTTGTACTATATCTTCGTTCTCACAGACCCATCTCAAATCTTTTTCTTCTCCTTCTTCACCATATCTTGTTTCTCGAACACAATACATATTGATATGTATAAAGAATCGATCTGATATTTATTGTTTTCAGATTAGGTTCAAAAATTGCAGCAGTTAGAAATTTACTAGGCTAAACTACCCCGAGTTATATCTACTCATGTGCACTAACAATATCGGAGGACTAAAAGGGGTCTGTGCTCTAAGGCAAGAACTCCACCAAAAGGTCGACCTTTAACTAAATGATAGACAGTCTCATTTTACTATAGGGATCATTGACGATAACTCCCTCAATGATCCAGTACTACTAGGCCAGACGACTAAGTCGTCTTACATACATAGGGTCCTCCGAGCAGCGGAGGTGCAGGACCGTCATGCGGTTACATAGTACCAATACTTAATGGTTCCGTTGATGGTGTGAGATCTTAGGTGTGCTTGCGACGGTGATGCGGTCTTCAGGAGGCATATGAAATGTGACACCCACAAAAGTCTTTAACAAACAACCAAAATCGATCTACGTCTTCTTGTTCTTCTTCATCGATCCATTCTCGAATCTTCTGCCTTATTCTAATCGACTAAATCATATCATCTGAACAAAAATCCTTCGTCTTCAACATTTAGTATCAGATCTAGATGAAGAGGAAGATTAAATGTTTAAACAAAAACCCAAACCCCCCAAAAGTGAAGAAGCAGAAAGATTGATGAAGAAATCTAGAAGATCACTCTCTCCGCGTCTCTTTAGGTTTTAGACAAAGGGACAATTTTGACATTTAAAAAATTTCTTTGTAGAGACTGCTTGTCTCGATCATATATTAAAAATTTTGGTAAAAAAAAATATGAAAAAAGAACCACCAGTTAAAACCTTTTGTGAAAAGACCAACCATTAAACAAGGTCCTATATTATTTAAAAATAGTATCCTTGGGTTATAAGTCACAACCTGGTACGTGAGAAAACGGTGCTACACTATGTCGGTCAACCATTTTCTACCCAAAAATAAATCATTCTGACCGAAGGTTCGAAACCAACCGATTTGTCTTCCGATCTGCTTTTCTTTACTGCTGGCCCGCTCCTATATTTACTCTCTCATTGTAACTAGAGAAAACCCCCAAAAGAACTCTCTACAACAATGACTGAGACTTCTTCATCAACAGCAACAATGGAGAAATCAGATGAAGACAGAGAAGAATTATTGGATCGCATGTTAACACGTTTAGCGTTTACAGATGATGATAAACTCGATAACTTACTTTTCAAGCTTCTTCCTTACTCTATTGCTTCACTTAGTTCTCAATCTCCTGCTGTTCGGAAAAAGGTTATATTCAATTACTTATTTATTTCATTTAGGGTTTTATCCATTTTTGTATTCGAATTATGATTTTCTGAGTTGAAATTTATGTTTATGGGGAACTATACTTGTATGGTCTAAGAACATCATTTGAGGATTTCAAACTTCAACTTCACCCTTGTGATAACCTAGTAGTGAAACTGTTTATTCTGCCGTGAATTATATGGAATTATTTGTTTATCAAGTTATTTTAGGTCAGAACTGGTTAATACCTATACAGCTGTTATCGAGTTTAGGGTTCAAACATAGTTCAAATGTCGTCCCAGTGCGATTTAAATTAGCTGACTGGGATCATGGTGCGGCTTAAATTAGCATAGTGGAACGGGGACCAAGTGTTAGAAGTTCATCTGGTTCAATTTATCTTGTTTTGGTTGTTGCATAAGTAGATTGAATCGGCTCAGTCAGGTTCTGTGGTGATTTGAAGTGTTGTGATATAATTTTGCAATTGCATGATCTTTTCTTCAGATTGTTGGATCTCTAACTGCCTATTAATGTGGCGGAGAGTTTTGAAATTGTAGGTTATGGAGATATTGACTCATGTTAACAAACGAGTGAAGAACCAGCTTCAGATTAGTTTGCCTGTATCAGAATTGTGGAAGATGTATATAGAAGCTAATGCCTCTCCCATGGTGAAGAATTTTTGCATTGTATATATCGAGATGGCATTTGCTCGCTTATCTTTAGAGGTCAGTTTTGCTTCTTCTAGAGTTGAAGTTTACTGTTGTATAGAGATTTGGATGATTGGTTGTCAATTGTCATAACAAGTAGGTCCGGAGTTAATGTTCCAGAGTTAATGTTGATTAAAGTTTTATTTTACAGGAGAAAGAGACTATGGCACCTGAGCTGGTTGCTAAAATTTCAAAGCTGCCTTCTCAACACCAGGATATAATACTTAGAATCGTTGCAAAGGTGTGTACTTCACACCCAAAAATTATGGTTAATTTACTTTTCCACCCCTGTTTATACTTCAGATTAATTTGTATCTTATCCAAGTTTTAATAAAAGGTCTTGTCACTCGATGAGTAACCCGACTGGTTTTGTGGTTTTAATGCAATGCCATCTTTCTAAATCCAGCTTCCATGAGACTATCCATCACATTTTCTCCAAGTATATTGGAACTTACCCAGTTACCTCGCATATGGAGAAATTAGCTGATAGTCTAACTCTCTAGCTCAGATGTTTGTTTGCTTGTGTAGATGTCATTCATTTTCATATGATAATAATCTAATATCCACTCCTATACTTTCGAGGATGAGCAAATAAATGAAGCAATTTTGATCTGATTATCTTTGCAGTTGTAGACTTGAAAATGAATATGTTTCTACATTTTTTTTTTACAGTCTAAATTCTGCAAAATGCCTTTAGATGTGAACTTTTACAAGAAAATATATCACCATATGTTACAAACCCACAATCAATCCGGACCTGATGGATGGACAACTAGTTTATCATTTCTTAACTTTTCTTGTTTCAGGTTATTGGAGAATGCCATTCAGTTCGAGTTAGAGAGGAAGTTATTGCAAAATACAGATTGATGAATGATCCTCAGGATGTCCAGCTTTTTCTTGATTTTTGCCTTCATACAGTTTTGTATCAGCCACCGTCTCAAGGGTCGGTTTTCCAGCTTGAGAATTATTGTAATCAAAATTTTGACAGATTGCTTTCTAAGTTTGTACATTTGTTGACCATGTATTATTTTTTCAGAGTGCGATGCCCACCAGGGCTTTCTATTGCTCAGTCAGATCGCATTTCTGGGAAAAATCCCTTGAGTGGTGATATACTCTTAAAGCAAAAGGTGAGATTAAGATTTCTGGGGAAACCACTTCTGCATATCTTGTATGTCTCTACCCGTGGTCATTATTAGTACAAGAATGTCCAGGATGTATATCTAATTTTATTTTTATATTTCTCTCTTAGTTGGGTATCTTGCATGTGGTTGAAGCTCTGGAGCTATCTTCTGATCTTGTCTATGTTCTTTATTTGGCTGCTTGTTCAGACAGGTATGATTAGTCATATTCTTTATTGGGCTTCTATATTTTTGCAACTAGGATCGCATATTATGTTTTTTAGCTTATATCTCTGTATATTGCTTTAGACTGACATATTGGTTCATGGTTGAATTTACAAGCTATGAGCCCGTCATTAAGAGAGGGGAGGAACTCTTAAAAAGAAAGGCAGCTGATGCAAACTTGGAAGATCCGCAACTGATAAGCAAACTCTTTCTGTTATTCAATGGTATGTAACATAACATATATTAATTATCTTGATTTGTGAAATTGTGAAATTACCTTATTTTTGAATTGTTTAATCTTTAACAATGCAGGTACTGTTGGGGTAGAGAGCATTGCTCTAGAAGCGAGGGTCATTCCCGGGAACTCTACTTTGAGACTTCGATTAATGTCTGTATTTTGCCGCTCGATTAAAGCAGCAAATTCTTTTCCAGCCACTCTGCAGTGCATTTTTGGGTGCATATTTGGTAAAGCATTGTTTTTATTTTTCTCCACACACACACACACACACATGTGCGTGTCTGTGTGCCTTTGTATGGATGTCCATATTTGCATACATTTTTCTTTGTAATGTGGGAAGATTTGACATATGGAAACATATGGTTCTAGATTTTACACATACACTGTTGTTGTGTTAGTTTAAAATTACATAGAATTAGATTAAATTATCTAATATCTACTTTTGGTATTTGCATCCTCGTACATAAGCAATCAGAATTGAGCATCGCATGGCGTATTTTGAAAAAGTGTATTGTAAAATTGCACTCTTTTTTAATCGGATGCAAGTGTTTACTCTGTACTCTTCTTTAAAGCTTCATATAAAAAAATATGCTCAGGCACTTACTGTGTATCTGTTTCTTTAGTTGTGTTTGTCTTTCTTTCCCCCTTGCTTTTAGAGTCTTATATACAAACTGAAACTTTCGATGTGTATAGGGAGTGGGACAAATTCAAGGTTGAAGCAGTTGGGGATGGAATTCACGGTCTGGGTGTTTAAACATGTAAGCACATATGGTTTTGGTTTGTAATTTTACCTTTCATGGATGTTTGGAGAATTAGATTTTTTACATGTTACTAATTGTTAAAGTATATCTGAATCTGAATATTATGTTATCATACCTTCTCTTCCCACATGCTAGTGACGCTGAACAATGCCATTGTTTGATTTATTATCTGTGCAGGCAATTATGGATCAGCTCAAGCTTGTGGGTCCTGTTATTCTTAACGGGATTTTAAGGTCTCTTGATGGCTATTCCAATACAGAATCAGGTTTGTAAAAAGTGTGTTCACTCTCGTGTTTCTTGCACAAAGAGTGTTTATGCTCATGTTTCTTGTACATCCTTAGTTATTTTGAAAATTACCGCTTCATTAATTGAATGGAACCCTCATCATCCAGATGTTGTTGCTAAGGATGTCAAAACCTTTTCTTTCCAAGCCATTGGATTGCTCGCACAGCGTATGCCTCAACTTTTCAGGTATTTGTAATAAATCTGTCATGTTCATTAACTGCCATTTTACTTGTTTTATTAAAGTAGCGCCTCATTTCTGTCTCAGAGATAAAATAGACATGGCTGTTCGGCTTTTTGATGCTTTGAAAGTTGAAGATCAGTCTCTTCGTCTCACTATTCAAGAAGCAACCAATTGCTTAGCTATAGCTTATAAGGTATCTCAGTTCTATAGGCGTAATATATCATGCAATTGTCATGCCTTAACTTCTTGCCTTCTAGCCATTTCTCCGCATAACTATCTCCTCATCTACTCATTGAACATGTCTTAACTGCTTTTATCATAGACTTGCTTTAAGTGATATTTTATCCAGTTTCGTTTATCTTAAATCAGGGAGCCTCCTCCACCATCTCGAAGGATTTGGAGACGTTATTACTGAAAAACTCTCAAGTGGTAAGGACTTGCTTTCTTTATGACGCAGTAGACTATTACGAGTTCGAAGCATTGAGATATTATTCATAATTCTTGCCACTTACCTTCCTCTTTTACTGCTGCCGATCTCTAGGAACAAAGTGAAGTACGCTTCTGTGCTGTTAGATGGGCGACATCTTTATTCGATCTGGATCATTGTCCCAGTCGGTTCATTTGTATGGTTGGAGCTGCTGATCCTAAGATGGATATAAGGTCTATTTACTTACTTTCTGGTGATGTCTGTTTCAGTTTTTATCCTCGACATTTTGCATCTAAACCTGGTACTAGTAGTGGTCAAATAAAGCTTCTACTAGTGGTTCAACATTGCTAAGTATAATGGTAACTGGTCAGAAAAAATTCCAAACTGGGTTTTGTTTCCTTTCTGACTTTCCAATATATCTTTTTGATGCATATAGTTTCCTTTTCAAGTGTACTGCTTGATGAATATTATAGACAATTGCACCTCATTTAGTGGTCCTTTTGTTCACTACCAAGTAGGGGAAGCTGTATCGTTTGTCACGTGAGTTATATAAGTGTCTTGTTTCATAGAAGTTGGAGATAGCTGTTAGCTTGTGTGACATTGTGAAGACCGAACTGAGATAAATCTGGTTTATTAGTAGGTTGTAATGTTTATTTCTAATACTTGTACATACATTCACTTCATTCTTTGTAGGGAAATGGCACTTGAAGGTCTCTTTCCTATGAAAAATGAGGGAAAAGCTATAAGCAAAACTACCAGCCTTAGATATCCTAAGACCACCAATATGCTAGAATATATTTGCAATCAGCAGCCAAAGTTATTGGACCCCTCTAAAATGAGGGAAGAAGAACTCCTTTTTCCATCAAAGATGTATGGGGTTATGATTCGGTTTCTGTTGAAGTCCTTTGAGGCAGATATTGAACTGGATAGTTCTGTACGTGGAACATCTGAATATCAGTATTCTATGCACACGTTGTGTCTATTGCTAGAACATGCTATGGCAGTTGAAGGCTCTGCTGAGTTGCACGCCACGGCAGCCAAAGGATTGGTTTCTATTGCATCCCGCATGCCAGAGGTTAGTTTCTAGTATCTTGTTTTTTCAGTTTAGTTTCTTTCTGCCTGCTGTGTTTTTCTGATTTGTTGTTTCTACTGTAGTTGGTCGCATCTCGTTATGCAGAGAAGGTTTTGTGGTTGAAGAAGTTATTGGGTCACGTGGACTCTGATACTCGTGAATCTGCTGCACGATTGCTAGGGATAGCTTGCTCTTCTCTTTCTACACCGACAACATCTACCCTTATTTCAGAACTCATCTCCTCAATAAGTGGGGTCAAAAATTTGAGGTTTGTTAGAATTGGGTTTATGTCTTATTCAAAACTTTTTCTAGTATCTGGTGAATGAATGATTTAGGCCCTTCTAATTTCAAAACTTATGGAATCTGGCTAGGTTTGAGAATCACCATGGAGCATTGTGCGCAATCGGATTTATTACTGCAGAGTGCATGTCAGCATCAGCTAGTGTAAGTTCCCGGTTAGGCAAAGATGTTTTTCCCTATTATTGCATGTCAGCATCATCCATGTTTGGATAATTTTTTACTGGCCAAGGGCATTATGGAGGTTTTCTTTTTACATACTAAAAGTTTTCTCTGACCAGTACACTTTTAGTCCTCTTAATATTCCGGGTGGAAGACAATTTGTCCTGTAGGTGCTTTATCTTGAAGCTGACTTGTCATTACCTTTTGTGCTGATTTCCTTACATTCAGATTTCAGAATCCTTGCTTCAAAACACACTTAAGTGCTTGGTAGATGTTGTTCATTCTGAAACTGCGTCTTTGGCTTCCTTTGCAATGCAAGCACTGGGCCATATTGGATTGCGTGGTCCATTGCCAGCGCTTGTTCAGGACTCTGGTTCAGGTAATCTTGTTATATATATGCTATGGAGTTATTGGGATGCTTGATATTGCATTTCCAGTTACATCAATGTGACAAGTGACATGTATCTTGCTACTGCAGGTGAAATTTTGGTGGTGTTGCAAGAGAAGCTGACCAAATTACTCACTGGGGAGGATATTAAAGCAATCCAGAGAACCGTGGTCTCTTTAGGGCATGTTTCTGCAAAGGAAACATCGTTTTCTTCTCTAAAGATTGCCCTTGAGTTAATATTTAGTCTATCTCGATCAAAGGTGGGTGTTTAAGTTCATTTTCCACATCTACTGTCCCTCTATGGCGATCTAGCTATATTATAACAAACACTTCCAGTTTGAGTGCCGGGAAAGGTTTCCTCCCTTAATATCAGAAGAAACTCATTCCTGGGTTTTTGATTTTCACAGGTTGAGGACATACTCTTTGCAGCTGGTGAGGCTCTTTCGTTCTTGTGGGGTGGGGTACCTGTAACAGCTGATATGATTCTTAAATCCAATTATACATCCCTTTCGCTCGATTCAAAGTTTCTCACGGTTGATGGACCATCATATCTTTCAACTGGTGCTTCTAAGGAAGAAGCCGAAGGGAATGAAGAATGCCATGTCATGGTCAGAGATGTAATAACTCGAAAGCTTTTTGATGTGCTTTTATACAGTAGCCGAAAAGAAGAGCGTTGTTCTGGAGCCGTCTGGTTACTGTCACTGACTATGTATTGTGGGCAGCATCCAAAAATTCAGCAACTGCTTCCTGAAATTCAGGTTTGCCGACCCATTTTGCTCAAGCTTAGGTCAATTTAATAATTTTGATGGCGCTTTATATTGTCTGACAATACATAAATGCCGCTTTATATTGTCTGACAATACATAATTACGAAGAATGTGCCGATTTACCCGCTCATCTTGGCTTCACAATTATGTCAACTGTTTCTTACTTCTTTCTCCAAGTGATACTGATTCAAATCTTTCTCATATATTTCAGGAAGCGTTTTCTCATCTACTAGGTGATCAAAATGATCTGACACAGGATTTGGCCTCTCAAGGGATGAGCATTGTGTATGAACTTGGTGATGCATCCATGAAGAAAGATTTGGTAAATGCTCTCGTAGGCACCTTGACTGGTTCAGGGAAGAGAAAAAGGGCTATCAAGGTGATTATAATGTTTCAAAATTTATTCGGTGCCTTTCAAAATTTGGATAGCAAGGCTTATTTGCAGATCTAAAGTCTTGTTATTGCTGTTTTTAGCTGATGGAGGACTCTGAAGTGTTTCAAGAGGGGGCTATAGGCGAGAGTCTTAGTGGAGGGAAACTTAGCACATATAAGGAGCTCTGTAGCCTTGCTAATGAAATGGGGCAGCCAGACTTAATATATAAGTTTATGGATTTAGCTAATTATCAATCGTCGCTGAATTCCAAAAGGGGTGCTGCTTTTGGGTTTTCGAAAATTGCGAAACAAGCTGGGGATGCCCTTGCACCACATTTACGTCTGCTAGTTCCTAGACTTGTCCGCTATCAGTATGATCCTGATAAAAACGTGCAGGTAGTGATTTTGTCGCTTTTATCCTGTCTTTCAAAGACACCCTGCAGGTTGCAAAAATAGGTTCAACCAAGTCAGTAGCAATATGTTATTGTGTATTGTGTTACAAGTTGCAGTAATGCGTTGCCAGGTCCCTTTCTTTGTTTGTGTTCTTCTTTCCTTCTTCCACAAAATTAGTCCAAATTACTACTCACCATACTGATGATCCCTTTTGAATATTTTGGTGCTCTTTTGTTATCTAACTTTGATATATCTGTAGGATGCAATGGGGCACATCTGGAAGTCTCTTGTCGCAGATCCAAAGAAAACTATTGATGAGCATTTGGACCTTATTTTTGATGATTTATTGACGCAATGCGGGTCTAGACTTTGGCGTGCACGGGAGGCTTCATGTCTTGCTCTTGCGGATATAATCCAGGGGCGCAGATTTGACCAGGTAATTAGTTTGTAGGTAACTGTTGGTCATCCTAAAGTGAAGAGATTGCTTGTAATGGTTATGCTTGAGCGACATAGTCTAAATGCGTTTATCAAAGCAAAAATCCACCCCTAGATGTCCTGAGTTCATTATAATGTCGTTAACACAACTGTTCAAGTTGGCTACCGAAGTGTGTATATGCTCTGTTGTTTCCTTCCATTCATCTCTGCAGCAGTATCACGTTCCTTATTCCGTGTTTTTTCATTTTCTTTTCTCCCTGTTTTTTTTTACTGTTGATATTTTTTTTTTTAACATAAATGCCTTTTTACTTGATAGTTACAGAAGTTTCTTCTTTATGGTGCATGTTCTAGGGTACAAAGTACAGAATATGCTTCCAAGAATTATCCAACATTGCATTTTCCTCATGCAGGTTGGTAAGCATTTGAAAAGAATATGGACGGCAGCATTTCGTGCTATGGATGACATTAAGGAAACTGTAAGAAATTCCGGTGATAGTTTATGTCGGGCTGTAAGTTCACTAACAATAAGGTTATGTGATGTCTCACTCACTCCGACATCAGATGCCATGCAAACGATGGACATTGCATTGCCGTTTATGCTGTCTGAAGGCATTGCAAGTAAAGTTGCGAGTATACAGAAGGCATCTGTAGGAATTGTCATGAAGTTGTCAAAGGTAAGGCCGTTTTTAGTAAAGATTGATGCCCACATTGCTGCAAATTTAATATAACGACATAAAACTTGAGTATAAGCCCACATGCAGATGCAAAATTTGACTGTTATTTTTGAGAAACTGTTTCTCATGCTTCCTAAATCTTAAAAATATAAAGTTATTTGTGGCATTGTGAATAATTCTTGGCATTCTTCGAGTAAATTTTGCACAATAGGATTCAAAATTCTTTTCCCTCTTGATATTATGGTATATCAATTGATACATCCACTTATACAATCCGTGCTTAACAAAGTGGTGTTTTCTCATTATCATAAATCGTTATTTCAGGGAGCTGGGATTGCTCTTCGACCACATCTGCCGGATCTAGTTTCTTGCATGCTAGAGAGTTTATCCAGTTTAGAAGATCAAAGGCTGAATTATGTCGAGGTTTGGCCGATTTTATATCGCTCTCTTACCTTATAAATAAATAGTAGTGTCACCTTTCTGTAACTTGTTTAAGGATCTTACTTTACCTGTGCTTAGCGTTCACTCTCTTATCGCTTGTGTTATTCATTTCCTCATTACATTCCTTCTCTCTCTTTTCTGTTCAAGTAGTTGCATGCAGCAAATGCTGGAATCCAAACAGACAAGCTTGAGAATTTGCGGATATCAGTAGCAAAAGACTCTCCCATGTGGGAAACTCTTGATTTATGCCTCAAAGTTGTTGATACCAAGTCATTGGATCTATTGGTTCCACGCCTTGGGCAGATGGTACGATCTGGGGTCGGCCTCAATACTAGGTTTGTTGATTCCAGTTCATAAGTAACTTAATAATTCATTAGGTGGTTGTAATGTACAAGTTTGCTAGATGTATATGAATGTATTTGTTGCTTCTTGCTAAAAGAAAGGTGTTCATATAGATGCGAGAGCAACTGGAGATGTGCCATTGTGGTCAACTTCCTTTCTCTTATTTATAGTAAATGGCTTCCCTGTTTGTTGGGATCATCTTACTTATGGTCCTTCGGTAAATTTAAAACAATGGTTTGAAATGTGTGGTACCCTTATTAGGATAATTAATAGTTAGCACTAATATTTTGTTATTGGTACAGGGTGGGTGTCGCAAGCTTTATTAGCTTATTGGTTCAAAAGGTTGGCATGGATATGAAAGCATATACCATCACATTATTAAGAGTCTTGTTTCCAGCTGTTCTGGAGGAAAAGAGTGGTGCCGCGAAAAGAGCTTTCGCTAGTGCTTGTGGGATCTTACTGAAGTACGTACCTTCCACCCAGGCCCAGAAGTTGATAGAGGACACTACAGCACTGCATACCGGTGACCGGAATTCTCAGATATCGTGTGCAGTTTTGCTGAAGAGCTATGCAAACTGGGCTGCAGATGTTGTGAACGGCTATGGAGCCACCATCATTCCTGTTAATTTTGTTGCAAGGTGAGAAAACTAAACTGCCCAGGATAATCTGCAGAAATAGATTCTGTTGAACTTGCTTTCACTCGATTTATAGAAGTCAAATGTAAATGCTGTTATTTTTGGTCGGCAACTTAGGGTTTGAGCTTGATGTTCCCTGTAGGCTTATTTTAATCTTCATATTGGCTGCTAATCTCCACTTAATGTTCCAGAAGTAGATTACATCAGTTGTGTTGTTACATTATAAAGATTTGGAATCAATTAGGAAGTTTGAGCTGATCATTAATATTTACCATAAAGCTACAACCAAGTAGATTAATGTTCGAGTGAAGTATGAGTACTTTTGTCATTTTCCCTTGTTTACAGGTCGCTTTTCATCACTCACTAGCATCTATCTGAAATACCCCAGGAAATAACCTCCATGTCCAAGTGAAAAATCAATCAAATTAAATTATTTGTATCCTAAACTTTTATGGGCAATTGCGTTTTGTCAAAACTGATATAGTAGAAAACAAAATGAACTTGTCTTCTTGCATCCTAATAACTTGCTGTTTCCTACGCAGATTTGAGGACGATAAAGATGTTGCTAGCCTTTTTGAGGAGCTATGGGAAGAAAACACAAGCAGCGAAAGGGTTACCCTTGAACTGTACCTGGCTGAAATTGTTGCGCTTATTTGTGAGGGAATGATGTCATCATCATGGGCAAGTAAAAAAAAGGTAAGAATTTTTGTTCATTAACTTGTATTTCTGTTATGGTATCCTTGTCTGGTGCATGTTAATTCAAGGACCTTTGCTTGGTGATATGTTCTAAATTCAAGGTGCCGGTCTTTGTTACATGTTTTTGCAGTCAGCCAAGGCAATCAGAAAACTTAGTGAAGTTTTGGGCGAATCTCTTTCGTCTCGTCATCATGCATTGCTCTCTTCTCTTTTAAAAGAATTACCTGGACGCTTATGGGAGGTAGGAACTTCTACATTAGTCGAAATACTTGCTCCTATGATGTTGCTATTAAGTCATGTGATTTACAATAGTATATTTTAGCTGCATTTATTGTTTCTGGTTCTCCACATAGAATCTCAAATTGTGCAACCTATTTTTTCGGTCAAGATCATTCATAAATGGACTGTCATGAACTTGTGAAGCTCATTCATGTAAATACATGTACACTACAAATTCTATCTACCTTACCCTTTCTTATGCTTAATAGGAAGTATCTATTGCCGTTCCCATGCCTTCATAAAACTTTGTCACTCAGTTGTCATTCCTAGTTCTCTAATGCATTTTTCAAGTCTTAGTAATTAGGGTACTCATCCAAAAGGTCCACCATAGCATCTGACAAACCTAATATTTCAAGCTAACTACTTTTTCTCTTTTTTTAGGAGGAAATATAAGCCAAGTAACCGTTTACTTCTCTGCTTTTTGATCATCGGTGCTAGTATTTTCAGAGTGAAAACTGTTTCCTTTCTTCTTCATATCAAAACATCTTACCATCATTACCCGCTCATATTCTAGATAGCAATTGTGTGTGTTTCTTTAGTAGGATATGATAGATGAAACGCAGCTCTAAAACTTTGAAGGATGAATTCGTTTAGGCTCCAGAGTAGTTTGATACGAGTATTTTCAGGCCCACCGCCCATGCCTCGTATAAGTCCCCTGACACTATACTATGAGTTGTCCTGTTTTTCTTATTTTTATCCTTACTGTTAAATCTGCTTAATAGGGAAAAGAGGCTATTTTACATGCAATTGGTGCCCTTTGTACTGCGTGCCACAAATCAATATCTGTAGAAGATCCTGCCACACCAAATGCTATTTTAACTGCTGTATCCTCTGCATGCACCAAAAAGCTCAAGACATACCGTGAAGCAGCTTACTCGTGTTTGCAAGAGGTCAGATAAGCTATTAGTTTTAATTTTCTAAATTTCCACCTTTGAGATCAGTTTCATTGCTTCGCCCAGGGAATACTTTGGCTTTTCTTAAGATGTAATGTCTTTCTGTATCCTTACATTTTCCCAGGTGATAAAAGCCTTCCGGAACCCAGGTTTCTTTGGAATAGTTTTTCCCTTATTATTTGAAGTGTGCAACGCAAGTGCTTCCAAACCTCGACAAGCATCTTTGGGGACTGATTCTAGTAATGCAGGTATTTATTTTTTTACTGTACAATGATATTGTACTTTCTACCTCCTCTGTTAATTATTGTTTTTTGATATAGAGAGAATAATAACAGAGAAAGAAAATGCAAATTTTACCTTTATACACTATACAATTAATAATTGATTAGAGATAGCCTACTTTCTGCAAAGTTGATTTCGAAAGTCCTCTTCCTGTGGAATCTTGAACGACTTTTCGCTGATCACGTAAAATCCATAATGGACAAGCACAAGTTCATACTTAAAAGTATAACTTATGATTGCGTTAGAAAAGTGTAGTAATCTTTATTTTACGCCAGCTAAAGCTACTATATCACCTCATGTGGTTAGTGGTCTGAAGCAGCGAACTATCTTGCCAACTTTGTTATGAGCATTAGGTGTGTACTATGCGATAAGGCGTTCTTACGCAAGCTCTAATTCTAGTTCATGTGACAATAGCAATTAGCCTTTCCTCTCCATTATTTTCAACATTACCTTGGATGCATTATATCCATTGCATGGTTAACTCGTTTATTCTTGAAATACAGCAGAAGACAAAGAAGAAGAAGTTTCTGCCCCACTTGATAAAGTTCTAGATTGCATTACATCTTGTATCAGTGTTGCTCATCTGCCTGATGTTCTCGAACAAAGAAAGAACTTAACCCATGTGTTCTTAGTTGTCTTATCCCCGAATTTGCAATGGACAGGTATATTCTCTTCATCTTTGTCTCTAATTTACAGTTTTTAAAGATTTCGGTTAGGATTTTCTGATCATGCAGTATCTAGCGTTAATTTGATTTAGTACTAACATCTGATGTCTTCATTTATGGAACAAACTTTTTAAACAGTCAAAATGTCAGCTTTCTCGACAATAAAGCAATTTTGCTTAAAAATTCACTCAGTTGTCAGCAATTCTCAGGACACGTCTCTGCATGCAGAAGCTACTGTTGTAATTCAAGAGGTAATTTACAATATCTTTTGTTCTTTCCATTTGTCAATCCTCCCAAGGTGCTAGTACATCTGACATCTTGGTTTCCCTATCTTCAGTTGTTTAACTGTGTCTCACCAAAAATAGTGGAGTGTTTAACTACAGTCAAGATTTCCCAGGTATGCCTTCCATTCCGAATGTTACATGTCATCTGCTCATCTGTTGCTTTCAAATTTTGCCGTACGTAACTTTACATTTATCTGTCAGAAAATTATGCTAGTGCACGGACAATCTTGGACCAGCAATAACCAGAATTTAAAAAAAAAAACTATTACCTAAAAAGTGAATTTTGGTAGAAGTTCAGTTTACCTACTTCACCTTAGTTATCGTTTGTTATGTTTCATATTGCTGCTGCAACTTCAGGTACACGTAGCTGCTTCTGAATGCCTCTTTGAAGTAACCAAGTTGTATAAAGAGGCTCAGCTTATGCAGAGTGAAGATGTGAGTTATAAGGGTGAACTCACTCATCTCTGTGATGTGGAAAAGAGTGAGCAAGCAAAAACATTGCTAAGGAAATGTATTGAAATTCTCGAAAGCCTTTGAGCAAGAATACTTTACTGTTTAAATATTGCATATTAGGTTTGTCAAGGTTGTCTATAAACTAGAAAGCTGATTCTGGGGCTTCGAAAAATCCTGAAGCCCTCGGATCACAGGTTCCCAGAAGTAATTTTGCTCTCCCCCTATGTAATTTTTTTTAAATACCAAAACTACCCTTTTATGTTTAGTGTTTAATTAGTTACCACATAATTAACTAAATTAAACTTGATTAAACTGATAATAAAAAAATAATTAAGTCATGGTGTTTTTACACCATTACCGACGCCTCCACCGCCACTGTCACCGCCGCCTCCATCACCGCCGCCGCCGGCTATAAGGTTTTTTTTTTATTTTTTTTTTTATCGTGGATGCAACCAACAATGGTGGAACAATGGAGCACCTAACATAAGCATCTAAAACCACTCATTTGTATTGAAAACTAGGTCAGATTCACTCCATGAAATCAAAATTCGTGAACCAGAAGTACTTACGGCTGGAATCTGAAGAACAGCTAGCCGTAAGTTACTTTGCCATTAAAGGTTCAGATCCAAGACGTAAGTTAATATTAGTAGCCGTAACTTACTTACGGCTAATACCGATACTTTGCTTAGCAGCCGTAAGTTCCTTTAAATCAAAATTTTTACTTTGCTTAGCAGCCGTAAGTTCCTTTAAATCAAAATTTTTGTGTCGCAAGGTTACAGGCCGTAAGTACAAACTTAGCAGCCGTAAGTGTAGTTACGGCTGCATTTTTATTTGGCTTAGTAGCCGTAAGTGCATACTTGTTACAGGGCAATGATCGTATCTCAATCTATTCTGGCCTCTTTTTGGCTCCATTAAGCACTGAGTATACGGCCCCATTCATGAGTATTACGGCCCCATTCATGAGTATACAGCCCCATTCATGAGTATTTGGCCCCGTGAAAACATAATTCCGGCGGATGTTGTACTTACGGCTGCTAACTTGTACAAGTTAGAAGCCGTAACTAAACTTACGGCTGCTAATTTGTACTTACGGCTGCTAACCTTGCGACACAAATTTTTGATTTACATTGAACTTACGGCTACCAAGTATAGTATCGGTATTAGCCGTAAGTAAGTTACGGCCACTAACATGGACTTACGTCTTGCATCTGAAGCTTTAATGGCTAACTTACGGCTAGCTGTTCTTCAGATGCGAGCCGTAAGTATCTCTGGTACTCGTTTTTTGATTTTCATGGAGTGAATCTTACCTAGTTTTAGCACCAAATCAATACCAAAGAGTGGGTTTAGATGCTTACGTTAGGTGCTCCATTGTTCCACCATTGTTGGTTGCATCCATGATCAAAAAATCGAAAATGAAAATTTTGGAGGAGAAAAGTGAAGTAGGAGAAGGGGAAATTTTTTGAGTTTTGATTTTTAAGTTTTGATATGTTTGGTTTTTGATTTAAATTAGATTAGGAAAAATATTAAGTGGGGTGTTATAATTTGTAAGTGGGGTGTAATAAGTTTAAGGGTTACTTAGTCATTTCACCATTTTTTGACACCCCCTTATAATGCAGGCTGGACATTTGAAGTAATATCCGAGGGCTTCAACTTTTTTGAAGCCCCATAATCAGCTTTCATAAACTATTTCATTTACTTCGTTTAGTTTTGTTGATGTTTCAGTATATGATTTTTCCCATCCTTCATTTTTCTACAAGGCAGTGAGATCAACCTGAATACCTTTTTCCCTCCCTCTTTCTCTGCTGCTAATTCCAGAACAGATGTTCGTCTTAATATTACCAAGAGAGTGTCTATTGTTTCCTCTGCAAAAGGTTAAATGAGCCCATGAGACACTTCGAGAGCAACAACCAAACTAACAATCAATGACTCTCTCTTCGGTGATGACATCAGCGACCTGAGTTTGAAACTCGTCTGTATCGGAGTGGGGTCTTTTTCTTTATTTCTTTGCCTAGCTACCTAGGCTTGTAGGTAGCGGACTTCGGTCCAACTTTAATATTTCTTTTCAAATTCCCCCCCAAAAAAAATGACCTCTGACGCCAAGATTGTTGTGATATAGGGGCTCGATTTTACTTCATTAAACCAGAGGGCGGTAACAAGGAGTGTTTTTCTTTGTGAAATGTCTACGTAACCCTTGAGACAATTGTGTTACTAATTTGCCCTCACCGTAATCCTAAACTTAAATACCTTACTCTCTACACAAAAAAATATCAACACTAAAATCATTTCACTCCTTCCTCTCTTTAAAGAAACCCTTTTCCTCCACTTTTTTCCTCCCACTTTACTTTGTTTTTGTTTTTTTTATTGATGGATGCAGCCAACAGCAGTGGAACAATACACTTATAATGTATTGGTAGAGACGGACCAAGAGAATCACATCTCTGTGGCTCATGACATAACGGGGCTTGCTGCAGCTTGGATAAGGTGGTGAACTAATACCTTAAACAAATTTCAAGCTAATGTTTTCGAGGCTAAGTAATACCTTCAATCACTTGCGGCCGGAGATGTACAATGTCGTAGCCAAAAAATACAACTTCGTTAGAAGTTATCTGTCCAAGAGGAATGTTTTGTTCTTGTCGTGCAGCGTTTTTTTCTTCCTATCAGAGATTCGAGACGTGCAACCATGTGATCTTCGACTTATAACTGAGAGGAAATATTATTGTGAGATTGATTCTTGAGTAGCGAAGATAGATCTGAGGACGTTTCCCAATAATCCATTTCAGAGCAAATCAAAACTATTTATGTTTTTTTTGGAAAAAAAACTATTGTTTTCTTAGTTTCCAACGAGTACCCGGATCCGATGACTACCTGGCTCTTTTAACGGGTTCGGTTCTGGATCCACTAATTTAAGAACCGGACATAACCGACAAGACCCGAAACCGATCAAAATAAACGGTTCCGGTTCTGGATAGTATACTACCCGGACCCGATAGGACCCGTTAACACCCCTACATGTTGTTGGTCCACTTGCACCATTCTTCCGCGTTTGATCCACATGAAAGAAGAAAATAAAAAAAGATCCACATGAAATGAAGTAATTTGTCGAAGTAATTTGCCAAAGCCATCACGAAAACTGATGCCCCTTCAATATTACTTCAATTGCCAAGTGTGTGCTAGGAGGTGTTCAAAACACTGAAATGTCTAAGTCACCCTTACAAAAAATTTATTTTGACCAAAATATCATTTAATCAGATTTAAACTCTAAACTTAAACAAACAAAAAAAAACAATAAAAAAATCTCAAAATAAAAAACCTTTATCCCCTACTCCTTCGTCTCATTTCAAATTCCCCCCTGAATTTGATTTAATGGATTGAACCCAGAATGGTAGAGCAATGAAGAATCAAATGTAATAATAGAAACCCACCATTTGATTTAGCTCAACACAAAATTGGTCTAAAAGAACAATTATGTGTTAAACGGGTTTTTAAAGACTTCAAAAATTTGATACTGTTTAAAAAGAATTTGTCTAAAAAGATACTATCCTAAAAGACATGTTGGGCAAATGACCCAGTGTCTAGTCATCCCACATAGTTTAGAGTTACTATTATGCTATATACAACATGTTCTCCAGTGTCTGGCCCCTTTAAACTAACCTCCTGAAGAAGACGACACCCATCGCTGAGTCATATCTAGAAATCATAACACTCTACAGAACGAGAAATTTGATCTTATGGACCCAAAAGCACCAAACCAGGTCTTATAGGACGACTAATATTCAAACTTGTTAGGTGCCACCTATTATCAATTTTGACAATTATATCCCTCTCTTTTTATGTATATTCTTACTTTTATACCTTTCTCTCTCCGAATTATTTTTCTCTCTCTATTTATAAATCAATCACAAAAAAAACACAACTTCCAAAATAAACATCGGATTTTTATAAAAAAAATAGATGATCTACAAAACAAGATCCATTGTTCGATATTAAATTCGAAAAAAAAATATTTTAAAAATAGCCCAGTTGTACCCAGCACAACTCGACTTAAATCTAAGGTATGAAGAATTATTTAAAAATAGCTAAGTTGTACCCCGGTACAACTCGAGTGAAATCAAACAAGACAGGAAGAATTATTTAAAAAACAACCCGACTTAAATTTAATAAGGTAGGAAGAATTATTTAACAATTGCTAAGTTATACCCTGATACAAGTCGACTTAAATCTAGGTAGAAAGAATTATATTTAAGAATAGCTTAGTTGTACCCCGATACAACTCGGCTTAAATTTCAGTAAGAATAATTATTTAAAAATATCTAAGCTATACTCCGATACTAATCTATTTAAATCTAAAGTATGAAGCCGATCAAATAAATTCATCCTAACTACTTGAACAATTTTAGAGTAAGAATATAATTAATTAACCACAATCAAGAGCAAACAATATACTCCCTCCGTTTCTTTTATATAGGCGGAATTTGCCATTTTCCTTGTTTCAA
>JAJJMA010014338.1:0-11534 GCA_023529015.1 Papaver nudicaule | reverse complement strand
CTGGTAGTTAGAAAAAAGAGGTGCAGTACCCTGTGTTTGCTCTAGTCTAAGGGTTTGCTAGTTTGGGAAGTAACAACTACTTCATGAGTTTCAGTTGGGCATATTTCTCTCTACTTTGCAGGGAAAAACCATGTTGGAATGGCTGAGGTAGAAGCAGCCATACAAGAAATGTTTCAGGCACCTCATATTCAGGTGAGTTCTGTTGGAATTTCAGCTTTATAATCACCAGCATCAGACTTTACCCTAGTATTAGCATGTTATACAGTTCATCGAATCAGCACCACACATAGCAAAACACCACATATAAAACAAAGCAGTTCATACCACAGATTTAAAAAGGAAAAAGAAAGATACTCATATCTGCAACAGCTTTAATGACTTGACACTTCTACTTCTATTTCCTCACACCTGAGTGACAGAAAAACAAACTTTTCTTTATGGACAAGGCTAGAAGAGAGTCACTGTCATGCTCGCCACATGTCTCTAAACTTTCTCTAATCTTCTTTAGATCATACCATAATCAAACAGATAACTACTAATCCTACTCTAATCCTTGATTAGACTAAACTAATGGAGATTTGTTGCGCAAACCATAAAAAGCTAACAAGTTTAGCTTGACTATGGACATTGTTTTGGTGTAACTAAACCTCCAAGAAAGAATGTACACATGGATTTGGTGTCGAAGAATTTACTGGTTCTGAATGACACATAGAACCAGTTGCAATGAGCAGAATAAACTTTCGCCTGACTTAGGTTTGTCTTCATTATCCTTTTTCCAGATGATTAAAAGCTGTTCGAAACTAAGTAAAATCTTTCTGGTGACTCTGGTGCATGAGCTCTACAAAAGTGGAATGGGCGAGACTACTTTTGAAAAGGTTATTCTCTAAACGTCTTTTCCAGTTCTTCATTTTCTTAGTTGAACAAGTTCTGATGAATATTAATCAATCACAATGCAGACTTGATATGACCAGTTGTTGTTAGTTCTATAGCATTAATGTGTGCTCAAGAGTTTGACTAGATTACTTCTAGCATGAGTTAGTAGGCCGATGATACCTATCATGAAGATACCAATTCCCGTATAAGATGAAAACCTATGGATCTGAAATGTGAATTCGTTGGTTCGAATAAAAGACCACAAGTAGAAAATACAGAACCTGATTCATTTACTTCTTTTTGAGAACACTCTTGTGGAGGTGCTTATCTTTTTTATTCTTTTTTACTTGGTGCAGTTGGCAGCTAATGTGTTTTCTCTTTGTGGAAGCAATAAAGAAGAGTTCCCAGGATACGATACACTTTTAAAAATTGGGTAAAAGCATGTTTTACTGTTGGCAAAATCTAATTTTATTGCACGATTTTTACCAATCTCCTCATTTTATCTTTGATTGAGTACTTTTGTAGGTGTAAGCTTGGTGAGTGCAGAATCATTATATGTGAGGCAGGAGCTCGGCATAGGTTGCAAAAATTACAGCTCAATTATTCAAGGTCAGTTGATTCCAACCATGAAACCTGTTGATTCAATATACTTATCACACCTCTTGGCAGCTTCTGAGTATAAGATCATTCATTGTTCGATTTGGCAGTGATGATGTGGCATTTGCCCTGAAAGACTGCTCGGAGCTACCTTGGTTGACCAAGTACCTATAACGGATGACTTTTTTTTTTTTTTTTATAAAACAAAAGAATGTCATTAGTTCCCAATAGGTTACACCATTAACTTCTTAATTTTATTTTTCTTCCCCCTTTTTTTTTTTCGATAAAAGAATTGTCATTAATTCCAATATGTTACAACATTAACTTCTTTGTATCTATTGCTTGATTTATATGATGAGGGAGGATCCACTTACACTCTTAATCTCACAATTTCGATGCCGTAAAACCCAAACGGCATCAGATTTGAAGCTAATATTTTGAGAATGTGTTCTTGTTAAGCTCTACATTGCTAACGAAAACAAGTACATTTTGAAATATGAAACCTCACTATCCACCAAGCTCAATTTCAACCATTGAAAGTCTATTGATTTTCAACGGCTAATTTTCGAAGTAATAACTTGTGAAGTTATACGTGTCGAAATATGTTCATTTTTGTTAGGAATGTAGAGCATAGTAAAAGGAACATATGCCAAAATATTAGCTTTGAATCCGATTGTGTTGGGTTGTACAAAAAAAAAAACGGCATCAAAATTGTGAGATAGTGTAAGATTAAGAGTGTGAGTGGATCCTTTGATTTCGTTATTGTTTGTTATTCAGAAAATTAGAGTGGAATTGAGTCTTTGAGATCAAGGAAAAGTTTAACTGATCTGCGACTTTTTGTCATATTCTATGTTACTGTCCAAGGCTTTAAGTCGTTTAGGTAGCAGACTAAAACATTCAAAGTTTTTTTTTTTGCCGGGAAACAAAAAATTAACATTAACAGACAAGGTTGTTACAGATACTGATTAAGGATTCCTGTTTTACAAAAGGGATCAAAAAACAAGGACAGGAATTCTATAAGAAAGCAAGACTGTTTTTCCTAGCAAAAGAAGCCAAGCCATCAGCCTCATTGTTTAGCTTTCTTTTAACATAACCAACTTAATAAAAGTAAAACTAGACATGGTTTTTTTACAATCATCCAACAAGTCTTTAGACCACCAAACCGAACTACTAACATTATTAACAAAATTCACCATGTTTAAACAGTCACTGACTATGAGGACTTTGGAGATCTTCAAATCTCTACACCAAGAGATTGCCAAAAAAAGCGCTGTCGCCTCCCCAACAACAGCATCCGAGACCAGACCAAAGTTCCCTCTGATCTTCTTAATTATCCCTCATGTGGTACAAAGAATGAGACCAACACCAAGCTTAGAGTCTTTAACAGAAGCATCAATGAAAACAATATAATCCATCAGAACTGCTTCAGTTTTAGAAGAGATAGAAGGAGTGATAATAGTTTCAGCTGGGATAATAACTGTATTGATGAATCTATTTATATCTAGCAAAATGTTATCCAGATTGACAGTGTATTTTCTAAAAGCTACATCACATCTTTTCTTCCAAATGAACCAACAAATTATAGAACCAATAGAAGACCAGTTAACTTTGAATGGAGAAGGACCAAGGGACTCATCAAACCAGTGAAGGAAAACACTTTTAAAGTCAACAGGGTTCTGCAACAGAAGATGATCAAGACCCAGAGCAAACCAGATGTGAGTAGAAATAGGGCAGAACACAAACAAATGCATAACAGATTCATCTTCATTCTTGCACAAAGGACATAGAGTACAAACACTGTTATTGTACTTGGCTAAGAGCAAATTAACCGGCAGCATTCTAGCAAAGATCCTCCATACAAAGTACTTAATTTTAGATAAGCATTCAAGATTCCAAACCCTTTTCCAAAAAACAGTATCAGCAGAAGAATCAGCCCCATTCAACACTTTATAAGCAGTTTTCACAGACAAATCCCCATTGTTAGGTGTTTCCACATAAACTCATCACTCTTATTCAGATTAATAGGCAGAGAAATAATCTTGTCAGCAATATTTTTATCAAACATAGTGTTAAGTAAACCAGTATTCCAAGTAGCAGTATCATGATAAAAGAGATCATTAACCACATTCAACTGACTAACATTGTTGTTTTTAGGCATAACATTATTACAATCTGGAATCCAGCAAAAATTCCAGATCTTGGTTATAAGACCATTATTAATCTTCATAACTAGATTCTCTTTAAGGGAAGGGAGCATACTAAAGGTACCTTTCCAGACAAACGAAGCAGTTTTAGGAACTGTGTTTAACTCTCAAAGATGTATATCAGGAAAATATTTAGCCTTAATAAATTTAGCCCACAATTGATCAGGGTTTTTTAACAAACGCCAGCCAAGTTTCATTATAAAAGCTTTATTCAAAATATGAGGATCCCTTGTGCCTAAACCACCATGAAACTTAGGCTTGCGGATAAACTCCCAAGATCTATAATAGCAAGCACGTTTTGGATCTTTCTTAGACCACCAAAATTTCCTCTGAATCTCATCTATTTTACCAATTACAGTTTTAGGTAAAAGAAAACAAGACATTTGATAGGATGCTTGGCTACTTAACACATGCTTAGTGAGGACAGTTCTACCAGCTGGATTTAAATTCTTTTTCTTCCAGTTAGAAAGTCTGGAATCGAACTTATCTAACAGAAAATCAAAACTCTTGGTTTTATTTCTACCTAAAAACAAGGGAGCACCAAGATACTTCTCCGATTTTGACATGAATTTCATTTTTAAGGTTTTTGCTAAGAGCTTAATGTGCTTATGATGCATGCTTTTATTAGTGAAAAAACCTGATTTCTGAAAATTGATAGCTTGACCCGAGGCTTTAGAAAAGACATCAATGATCTTAAGAAGATTTCTGGCTTGAGAAAGAGAAGCTTTTGAAAATAAGAAACAATCATCAGCAAAAAAAAAAGATGAGAATTATTTATTCTATAACCTTCAATCTTCCCATTAGACTCAGCATGAATAAGCAATTGGGAAAAGGCTTCCATACAAATAATGAAGATATACGGGGAAAGAGGATCACCCTGCCTTATGCCTCTAGAAGGAAAGAATACAGAACCAGGAGACCCATTAAGCAAGACCGAATAAGAAACCATACTAATGCATTGATGGATTATATGGCACCATTGATAAGAGAATCCCAATTTTTTAAAAACAGCAAGAATAAAAGGCCATTCCAATCTATCGAAAGCTTTCGAAAGATCAAGCTTGATAGCCATAAATCCATTTTTTGTTATTTTTTTCATCAAAGGAGCTAAGAATTTCATGAGTAATAATTATATTATCCTGAATCTGTCTATTGGAAATAAAAGCAGATTGAAATGGGGAAATAATTTTATCCAGGAGTGGCTTGAGTCTATTAGTTAGAATCTTTGATATAATTTTATATATAATATTAGATAAACTTATGGGTCTGAAATCATGAGGAGTGGAAGGCATAGGAATTTTAGGAATAAGAGTTATAAAAGTATGGTTTATTTGCTTTAGAATGAACTGGTTTTTGAAAAAAAATTGGACATGAGCAACAACATCATTAGATGTTACATCCCAATTATCCTTGAAAAAACCGGGTGGAAAACCATCAGGCCCCGGCGAATTCCAAGATTTCATCATCTTAACAGTTTGGGCAATTTCTTCATAAGAAGGAACTGCCACCAAGATCTCATTCATTTCATCCGTAATTATAGGCTGAAGAGGTTGTAAAGCATTTTCAATGAACTGACTACTAGGATTAGAAGTATTGTAGATGTGTTTAAAATGCGAAGATAACAAGTTCATGAGGGGATCTCTCCCCTCAACCCAAATTCCAGAATCATCTTTGAGAGTAATGATAGTAGAATTTATTTTTCTAGAATTCACAGAATTATGAAAATAGCTTGTATTTCTATCGTAATAATTAAAGTAATCAATTTTAGCTTTCTGTTGAAGAAATACATTTTTATCTTGTACCAGTAATTTAGCTGATCTGTATAATTTATAATATAGGTATTATTAGTTATTAGTAATACTAAAAGGGAGGGCTTGAAGTTTTTCAATTTCTTTGTTTAGTCTATTTATAGTAGTTTTAATGTGACCAAAATGATTAATATTCCAGTTTTTAAACTCATCTTTTGAATTCCTAAGTCTTCCTACAAGAACAAAACTAGGAGAACCTATGACTGGTTTGTTCCAAGAATCAATCATGACTTTTTTAAAATCAGGGCTAAACTGCCAGCACTTGAAGTATTTATAAGGTTTTGCATAAGATATATTATTGGGAAAACAGTTTAAGAGAATGGGGCAATGGTCAGAATAGACTCTAGCTAATTGAGTGATATTAGTATCAGGTAGCAAGTTGAGCCAAAGTTGATTTAGAAAACCCCTGTCTAACTTTTCAAAAATCAGATTATTAGGATTTCTAAATCTTCTATTGCACCAGGTAAAAGGAGAGCCTAATGATGGAGCTTGAGACATACAAAATTCAGACAGGGAATCAAGAACAAACTTAGGAGCTAAAGGACTTGAGATATCCACTCCCTGATCATCCATGGACCTTTGACATTACCATTCATCTGCTTTAAGAATAACCACTGAAATTTTTTACCACTATAATTAGTAGCACCATACATATAGGTAATTAAGACATCATTGATAGAAAGACTTATATCACACAAGACATGAATCATATTTAAAGAAGAATGCAAAACCTCAATTTTCTTCCCAGAAAAATAACCCAAAGTTAATCCACCAGATTTACCATTTGAAGGAACAATAAACCATTCATTAAATGGCAAGTGATGAGTGTAAGATCTAACAGTATCTGAATCTACCATAGTTTCCATTATAAAAAGCATATCAGGTCTCTCTCTTCTATATAAACTTAGTAGATGCAACCATTTATATTCCAGCTAAGAATTTTCATGATGAAATGAGAAACAGAAAGTCTAAAAAGGACTATTAATAAACAAGAAAAAAACAATATCAAAAGGCACAAATTAAATCTAAACTAGATTGTAGAAATGAAAAAAAAATGAAAAGGATAATCAATACTTACAGAGACATGAGCAGGGGAGGGATCTGCATCCATAGGCACAGCAGAGTCAGACGTCATAAGATTCACTTCTCTTTCAAATTCCTCATTTGAAATTCTAGGCTCAGGGGGAAGAGTTGCAAGAGGGACAGGCTCGAGAACAACATCATCTTTATAGAAACAATCTTCATTAGCTGGAAGATTCATAGTCTCACAATCAGCATCTAAATTTGCATAAATATCCGAAGAAAAGCTCAAAGATGTCGAAGTACTAATTTGAAACCCAGCATTAGTGAAAACTGCTTGTGAAAAAGAGGTACATGTAGATGACCATTGCATACTAGTATTAGAATCAGGAGAACATGAAGAACCAATGCAATGCATATAAGAACTTGACTGAAAAAAGTTTGAAGAGGCACCCATGACAAAATCATTGGAAGGGGGAGGAAGAAAAGGAGGGATAGAGGATGGTAAAGGCCATTGAGGTGTTGGAATCATGACAGGAACAACAGGAGGATGCGAATCTACTTTCAAAGCTGTATCAAATTCAGTGCGGGTTCTTTTTCCTTTTCTGTTATTAGCAATAGCAGCAACATCAAGACCAGAACCAGAATCCAAAGGAACCAACATAGATTCAGGAATAGAAATATGAGAAGCAGGCTGTGCTAAAGCAGAGGAAGAGGCCTGCTCAGTAGAAACATCTTTCATAGTGAGAGAAGAAACAGCTGAAAGGGTAGAGGAAGAAACAGGCAATGAAATAGAAGATCTAGAACCACCAGCTGAAGATCCAACATGTTTAAGAGTAACAGAAAAAGCTGAGGGTTGAGAAACAACATTACTCAGAGCACCAGTAGAAGAAGATTCATGAGCACCATTAGAATCAGCAACAACTGAAGAAGAATCCCCATTATTAATAACCACAGCAGTGCTTCTAGGGACAGCAACATGTGTAGCTCTAGGAGTAGGAGAAGGAAGAGCACGAACTAACAGCTGCATTCTCAGATGACGACAACGGATTCTGTCATGACACAAAATGAAACATTCTTTGCATGCATGGTAAGGCAACTTAGGGTAAAAAGCTCTCATATAATATGTTTTTCCTTTGGTGTTGAAAATAACTTTTTTGGTCATAGGGGATTGAAGAGGGACCATTACAGTAGCATCATAGTGAATTCCTAGAGGGGTAGCAATAGTGACGATTTCACTAATTTGCCTAATGATATTCCTAACAAAATTTTTACGAATGAGTACATCAGGAATGTCAATTTGAACAGGCATCAGAGTATAATCCCATGAAAGATCAAAGACAGATTGTAATTCACCAATTTCCTGCATTGCTAAATGTTGACCATAGATATGTGTAGGCCTTGCAGCAAAAACTGCTCTTTTGTCTTCCTCTTTTTTGAAAAACAAAACAAACAGATTTGGAAATCCATCAGTAGCTCCTCTAAAGATTGGTTTTGAGATAAAATCAGCAGCTGGAATAAAAAGAATTATATTAAGCTGATGCTTGACAGAAGGTTTGAGGTAATCTCTGTACTTATCACATATTTTGGTTGCTAATCTAAATGGAAACTCATCAATGTCTTCATCCAGATCAAGAACCCTAATTTGTTCAGGAGGAATATTCATGATGATAACAAGAGCAAGGAGAGGAAGAAGAGCTATTAAAGAAAGAAAGGAGTGTAACCAAAACAGATAGAACTGAGCTATTAAAAGGAGAAGAAGGAACCATAGTGAAAAGAAAGATAAGGAACTAGAGAAAAACAGAGAATCACTATTCCACATTGCTTGAAGATTTGTAAAAAACAGAACTTGCTTGTAAGAGAGAACAAAATTTCCAAAAACCAAAGGAGAATGATGACCTATAGACTAATAGGAGATTATAGGGTTTAATAAGACAATTAACATATAATAAAGCAAAAGAGGGGATAGAAAGCACAAACTATGAAATGTGTAATGGAAAAGAAGCAGAGGATTTGAGAGGGGAGCCAAGTGTAAAAGAATCTCTGCAAATGCACTTCTGAGAGAATATATTATCAGAAAATTTAACTGTATAATATTCAGATTATTAAACTAATCCAAACATTGTTCTTGGAAGTCCTCAATACTCTAAAAGAATATCCAAAGCTGACATAAGCCCCCAAATCAGAGTGATCATTAGAGAGATACTTAAGCAACAGACAACATGAACTTGGAGTATAATCAAACAAGCATACTCAAACAAATAAAGGAAAATCATCCTTCAGATTCTCAAAATTCCACTAACATAAACTATATTTCAAATCTCCACTAACAGGAATCAATAAGAAATTATTATTATCCAACCAGAGAAATATCATCAATCAATTTCAAATCATCATAGTTTAATATTTTCATTGAATCCAGAACCACTTAAACCAATCTCAGCAGTGTAGTATCTCTATTTGTGTAAAACAATTCAGAATTCTTCTGAACAATATGTATCATCAGTCAATCTCAAAACATCATAAATTAATATTTCCTTCGAACTCAAATCAGTGAAACCAATCTCTACAGAGTAGAGCACCCTATTTGCTTAAGCAAACCCAAACACTCTTCTTCTGAGCAAGATACTGATTGTACTAGAGACAGAATAGAGAAATTATAATCCAAAAGCCATACCCATATTAGATCCACTGAATCTCATGATATCTTATCTACTGCCCCTATAGAAATCCCTCACCTGCTCATGTCAATCCCTGAAACAGAAAGGATAAAACAAATAATAAACAGTAGTAATTATAGCTTAGAAAAGATAAAGAGATAAGACTAATCAGAATTAGGATTCTTTAAATAAAGCTCAAGTTTAGAAGAGATTAAAAAGGAAAAACTAAATTAAAATCAATCGATACCAGTTTTCAAAGGAGTAAATTCGTTTTACAGAAAACCCTAAATTGCAAAATAGAAATTCGAAGAAAACCGAGAATTTTGGTTAAAAAAGACCCACTACAGATTAAAATTGAAAGATTTTGAGAAGATAAGAAAGAACAATCAATCAAAAACCATAAGAATCAATCAAGATCGAAGCTGGAACGAAGAAGAAAAGGGGAAAATTGACTGGGTCAACGTCGCCCGACTTATCGCCCCTCTGACCCGACTGCAATCCTTTTGTAATGATAAAACATTCAAAGTTAACGTGTAATACTATTAGAAAATTTCAAGCATCTAAGATAAATGGGTGAAATAATACCATGAGAAAAATCTCAAGCATCTCAAAAAATAAAATCATCTGAAAAAAAAAAAATTGCAATTGATTAGCCGGAGCTATAAATTTTCTTCATAGTTACATATAGTTTCTCAACAATGAGGGGAAAAGAAGAAAAAAGGGTAAACAAAAACTAGAAAAACAGAGATTTAATCTTCAGATGACTTTATCTAGGTTTCTTTTAGATTAGCTTTGCTTGGTGCTTCATTATTTACAGCTTACAGTGGACAGTAAGTGTATCTCCTGAAAGTTTGATGGTAAAGGCCAAGAACAGAAAAAGACAGATGAAACACACAAGTATTATGAACAGAGAGAAGGCACACCTTCTAGATCATCATGTTCTACCTCTTTATCTTGACATCTCTTCAGGGAATGCAGCTGGCTCCGCAAGTTTAGGACCTGACATGGATGTCGAAACAATTAAAACACTTCATGATTACCTGAAATGAGTCAATAACTTCACCAATTGAAATATAAAATAAAATCACCCATAGATAGCGCAAATCACCTCATCTTGAAGCAACCGGGGGAGCTTATCTGTTGAGACTAGACCATAGATCTCTTCTAAAAGCTTTTCATCTTTTATTCCGGACCATGTATGAGAGGGCAGTGCCAGTAATAGTGCAGTAAGTATGTCACTGCATACTGGGTGCATCGTTTTGGATTTACATGGACTAGAAACATGACAACCACACGGATTAGTTTCAGAGTAAGGGACCAACATATCAACTCCTTGCTGACTTTTACCAGTCACGACTGTCCCACACACCACAGTACCATTAGTCGTTAAGGATACACATGTACTCTTACAGCAGAACCCGTCTGGGGAACCTAATTTTCCTGACAGGATTTCTGCTCCTTGGGAACAAACCATAGCTGCAATCTCAGGCAAGGTGTCTTTATCGATCCCAGAAGGGGGGTTTCTACAGCATGGACTCTCAACCACATGTTTAAATAGTTCAGTTTCTCTAACTTGTTTCAATACCTCTTCCTGAAACAAAAAAAATGCAGTGTTATAATTTATACAAGCGAGTCATCAAGTAAATCATAAAAAGAACTAGAGAAAAACAGAAATTAAGGAGAACCTTGATTACAAGTCTTTCTTTTTCTTCTTCGCTTAAACTTGAACCCGCATCTTCCTGTCTCCGCACTTCTGCGACCCACTTGATAAACTCTGTAAACTTGGCAGGGAGTGATGTAACTACAGCCGAGAGAACTTTCTGAACATCCGTCACATCAGCAGATTGCAAAAGGACATGAACATCACACATTAAGTACTTCGCAGTATCATTCCAACTCCCGTTTTTACAGCTCTACAAGAAGTGTCAAGTTAAGAGTGATTATGTCTAATTAAAGCAATGCAGCCACAGTAAGCCCACTAAAGAATTGCATAAGCATGCAGTAAAGAAGAAAGAGAACCATCTACCATACCAAGGTATAAAGCAAGGATGGTGTCCTCAAACGCCTTGAGATAAGCATGAACCTGAAAAAACAATTACCAAATCAACTGATAACCCAAGTTCAAATAAAAAGTGGAAAAGCATAATCTATGACGGATTCACTAATACATTCAAACAAAAAGTGGAAATGAAAGGTTAAATAGGTGCCCTAAAGTCAAACACCTTAATTTCTAACTTTCCAAGATCTTATCAGCTGGTTGAAGCAGCAGAAAGTTTTAGAATGGAATGGTTTTTCTTACAAGATTCATGGTGGGAGATCAACCTCATAATGATTGGAGCTTTAATCAACCCACTAGGATACAACATTAGCAC
>JAJJMA010014300.1:3055-16812 GCA_023529015.1 Papaver nudicaule | reverse complement strand
GTTCCTTTGTCATTAGCACTGATTTAACCTAAGGTTTCTTTTTTTTTTTGCGTAATGTTGATATAAACAGTAGAAAGAAATTTTGGTTTTAGACTAGTTATTCAATTTTTAAGTTTCACACTGGTTCTGTTCCATTGAAAATCAAGTTTCAAAGATATTCTTTTAGTTTCCTGAATTACACTTCTAAGGCCAAAGTAAAGGCAAATGTGGATGGGAAAATCAAGCAACTCAGATTAATAGATTCAACAGCGAATTAAGCAAGAGAAATTCAACAATTATACAAATTTAAACACAGACCAATATTCAGTACTTGAAAGACAGGAGTTCGCACTTGAGGCTGAATTGGGATGAGGAAATCTTCAAGTTCAAATAAGTTCCAGAATAGAGCCAAAACAAGTAACAAACATTTTAGGGGGCTACTACCGAACCCTGTACTTGTTTGTCCAGCCAGTCGAGCATATCATCGGATGTGGTTCCATTAGAACTTGCTCCTACTGAACATTGTGGTGGGAGCAAACCAAACGGCGAAACTGGTTTCTGATAGATATCTGTCAGAGCATCCATGTATTCACCGTCAAACTCTCCGCAACCTCTCACCATTACAAAGTCACAGCCTTCCACGGTTTCAGCCATCCGTTCAGCAGTTGACTTCCCTGATATGTCTGGAAGACCAATATTGTTGGAGTAACTTGTAGCTTGAAAGAGCGGATAGGCCACAGTTGAAGGGAAAGGAACCCAATTTGGTGCTACTGCATAATCTTCCGGTTTCGACCGGTAACCCGATCTAAGCTCAGACGGTGGTCCAACATACATAAGAAACGATGCTGGAAAAACACGAAAGAAAGCAGATGGAACCTTAAACTTGGCTGCTATCATAGGAATCCAACCAGGTGCAAAGTCAAAGACTATCAAGTCTGGCTTAATCTGATCCAAAAGCCTTTCAAATGGTCCTTTCTTCGGATACTGAACTTGTTGTTTCTCCACATCAATTGTTGCCTCAGCGCCACTTGGTAAGCCCTCTGTAGGTGGTAAACTGAGCTAACTTGTTAGATAGCTCAAAAAATGGCAGCATATGACCAAATTAAAGCTAACAAAGGAAACATTACTACATGATGATGAGTTCCTTTGGCCATGGCTTATGCTCTGAAAGAAGAAGAATTTGTCGTCAAGCCTCTGGTAATTGCAAGAAGAAAGTTTGAGATTATATAGGGAATGTCCTGACTGAGCCCCAGTTTATGAATGAATCAGAATTTTATGTATGAATGAGGGTGTCAAATGATCTAGATTATCAGGTGAAGATAATGAATGTTGTTGTGGAGATGAATTTTTAGCTAATGAGAATACATATTCCAATGCGAAGAGCTGCAGCAATACAAATTTCAAAAGTTGAGAATTCCCTGTGCAGTTACTCTTGAGGATGCATTTAAGTTGGACTTTAACCACAGTGACTAAATTGTCAGAAAAGAAGCAAAGCAAATAAGTATATTTTTTGGTGCTGAACCGCTAGCGGCTCTTCCCGTACTAGCGGCTGCCTACGTACTCAATTGAAATCAAGCACTCAAACGTAGTTCTAAATTACATTACACTCAATTGAGCAAATAAAACAGTACATTCAATATGCAGCAGTCATCCTAGGCCTCTGCACAGTGTGGAGCTTCTTCAATTGCCGAAAAGTAGACTCGATTCGCGACTTCACAGTTTTGCCAGGGTTCTTCTTGGCAGCACTGCTGCAGTAGCTTTGCTTTTTCTGACATGGAATTTGGACAATTTGGATCCGCTTCTGTCTCTTCACATCAGCTATCTTTTCGTATCCGTCATGTAGTTTTCTTTTGGCAAGTTCAATCTTTGCTTCTGAGAATTGGTCTTGTTCATCATCATAGTTCTTATCTTCATGATTGGTTGGCGCTGCTAATAGCACTTCTCTCAACACCTTCAATTGCTTTCCCTTTCCTGCTGCTGGTCTACTAGCACTTCTCTTAGAACCTTGATAAAAAAAGTCTCCTAGGTCTGTATCCACCATATTGTTGCTGCTATTCATCAGAGATGTCAGAAAATCTTCATCTTCCATAGGAGGGATTGGGAGTCCAGCTTCTTCTGGTTCTTCTTCTTCTTCACTCGTATACCCAAACAGATCCATATACAGTGACTCGCGATCAACTGAATCTCTCATGATTAATGATGATTTTGTGTACTTAAATTTGTTGATTAACTAACTAACTTCTGATAGAAAAAGATTACTAAGTTGATTGAGAGAGATGGAGATATTTTGAGAGAATAAGAAGAAAGCGAGATACTCTGTAGTGTGTAAATAGGTTTTGACGTTTTGTTAGGTTCAATTCTAATTACATACTTATATATATTGGTAAGCAAGTCGGTCAGATTAGAGCTTCTAAATTTAGGAAGGAGGTGCAATTTGATTCTTGATGGTCAAGCAAAAAGGAAACCAAAATATAGAAACCAAGTGTTTTCGGTGAGTAACTCAGAACAACCGCGTAAACAAGGCTTCTGACAATTATAGTGCAAGACAAAATTTCCTTTGAATGCCCAGCTAAACAGAAAGAAACGGCTGCAAGCAAAACAATTCATCAGCTCGACACATTTAAGGGGTGAACCAGCACCCCACTTCCTCAGAGTCTTGACAAAATCATCCAAGGCTTGAACAGATGAGCCACTATCCATTAAAGCCTTTTTCATTTTGCCACCCAAAATCTCAGCTTTCCTCCTCATTTCAACCCCTTTATCCCCCTCCAAGACTAGTCTCACCAATTCAGCCAATTCGATTTTTGGCAATCGATTTTTGCATCAAATCCTCTAGCCAATTCGAGCGAAACCCCCAACTCTTCCTCCAGCAACTTAGAGTTGTAAAATTGTTCAGACCCTAGAGGCCAACCCATTATAGGAACACCATTGCTCAGACTTTCCGGAATTGAGTTCCATCCGCAGTGGCTCAAAAATGCACCTGTAGATTCATGAGATAGAATCTGAATTTGTGGGCACCAGTTTCTAACTAGCAATCCTCTTACCTTCTGTCTCATCCTCTCTTCAAACCCTGGCGGTAACCATTCTGACCTGAATTCATCACCAACTTCAAATCCAGTGGGATTCCTGAGCACCCAAATAAACCCTTTCTCACTCTTCTCCAAACCCTTTGCTAACTCCATCATCTGATCTACAGGAATACTGTTCTGTGAACCAAAGGAGACATAAAGAACAGATTTAGCTGGGTGTAGGCTAAGCCATTCTGCACACTCCTGCGGCGACATACCAGGAATTTTCCCACCTCGTTCATTTTGTCTGGACGAAATCGGAAGTTGCGGTCCTATAGCCCACACTATAGGAATAACATCTTCACATACCTGACCAGACTCTTGGAAAATTCATCATTGAAATGAAGAATGGTCTGCAGTGTAAGTTCTATGAAACATGAATATTAAATAACGAATTTCCTGAAGCAACATCAAAGAAGATATTGTTACTCAGAAACCTCAAAGCCTGGGTGGCCCAATGCCCAAGAATTTTATGTGTTGCGGGACATCTTTTTGAGCACATCACTTAACTTTGAGCTTAATACTAACTAAACTGATATCGGCTAGTCCTTAACACCGTAAATTGACCAAAAATATGTAGAGACTGGTGAGAGACACCCATGAGAATTGCTTGATCTCTAATTCCGGATATTCTTCGAAAAAAGAGGTCAAAAAACAAAGCCATACCTAAAAACATACAAATTTTGACCAAACAAGAGAAAAACTCACATGTTATATCTAATATGCGCATCAACCAACACCAGACCAAAACCAAACTTTTGAGACAGATAGCTTCGCAGACACATTGCAAAACAGGTTGGAAGCTTGTGTATTGGAGAGGTCCTCCAGAAGGATTTTAAGAGCGTGTTGAGTGCAAATGAGAGAGAATTCAAATTAATTTTACGATAATCTAACCCATGTTCTCCAGCAAGCTGGGCATGAGAAATAAGACAATCGGCATGAACACCCTTGAAGGGTTCCTTATTTGTAACAAACAAAAAACAGCAATATGCCAGTACATAGATTTGACCTACCTTGTAGTACTGCTCTAAGACCAACTCAGTCAGACCCCTTTTGGTTGGTCAACTAGACCTGAACCTTCCCAGGCTTTCTGGCCATAACATATAGATATACCTGACGCATGAAAAAAGGCCATAAAAACACTATCGTAGAATAGAATGACGAGATAAAACTTACCAGTGACAAATACGAATTGACGCCCCTTGAACTACATGAGTCCAAGCTGGAACACATTGGTGATAACTGTAACATGTAAAGAAATCCTTCAAGAGTTGGCAAAATTGACCAGACTCTTGAAAAACTCGTCATTGAAATTTAACATGTAAAGAAATACTTCGAGACTTCGCCCAATGCCCGTGGATTTTATGTGTTGCAGGACATCTTTTTGAGCACATCACTTAACTTTGAGCTAATGATATCTGCTATTCCTCAACACCGTAAATTGACCAAAAATATGTAGAGACTGGCGAGAGACAGTCTACGTACATAAATGTTTGATTAGAAGAGATATGTAGTCTTTGCCCAGAGAATGGTTTGATCTCTAATTCCACATATTCTTCGAAAGAAAGAGGTCGTTAAAACAAAGCCATGCCTAGAAACATACAAATTTTGACAAAACAAGAGAAACCTGACACAAGATACCTGGAGCAAATCCACCATACGTTTCACAAAGAATTTCTGTGAGCACTCATCCTTCACCTAATTCAGTATATATAGGTACAAACAGGAACCATCACTACAACTTTAGGTTGTTATGCAGAAAGACAGTAACTGTCCACTCCATCAAATTATCTGCATCTTTTTCCTCATTGTATCGAAAACTTAACAAACTGTTTTTCTAGTTTGAATATCTCTATTCCAAAACAACAATGCTAAGCTTAATACCTAGTAGGGTAACACAAACCTAACTGTCATATAAATCAAAAGTAACTTCAAGTTCCTATAACGATAGACTTTAAATTCAGCCCAGCAAATCAACCAAGACCAAAATCAAATAAAAAAGAAAACCCATTAGAAAAAGGTGAAGATGACATAAAATTTTCATCCTCCCCTGCATCCGCAGGGATGCCATGAAATAAATGCGGTGTTGAAGATACCATAACAAGCTCTATCAACAAGTATATTTAACAGCTACGCATGGCTCTGCCAATTTGAAACATCTGAAACATGGCAAATGTGATCACAAAAGTGTCATTATTTCTTTTATACAATTGGAACACTCAGGCAGAGTTTAAAATTCAACGAATAACAAACTTTCGAAATTGGTGATATTTGACAACAATCATCATTGAATCAACCAAGATCTTATGTACACTAGTTTTTGCAACTGCATACCAATTAGGAGTAACTGCTTCTGAGTCAGGTCTAAAGAATATCGATTTCAATTTGAACTACTAACTATATTAAACACACTTCAAAATTTAAGACCAATCATTGCCAGTGGATCTCAAACAATTTCACAAAAAGAAGACAAGTAAACATCATATTGATTTCAATACCTTGACTGCAAATTCCATAATAACAAAAGAATGCCAAGACCAGACTTACTGCCACTAACAAGCATTTAAATTTAGGTACAATTACCTCGCATAATGTTACACCTTCGACGACTTGATAGCTCCTAAAACAGCCTTCTGTGGTCTCTTGAAACAATTTCATAAGTTTCGAATTCACATCAAGCTCCAGTGAGGTACATAATATATATGTATACAATTGTAACCAACTGAGGTGAAAATATAAAGAAAGATGATAGCATTGAATAAACCAATAGATTAAACACACGAGAATTTAAGCATTTGCATTATTAACCAAAGAAATCTTGAACACCTCTACCAGCAAAAACTTGATCAGAGAATTCAGCTAAAATGGCATTAACAGTAAGTAAAACAACACTTGATCCAGCAATAACACCTATAACCACACCAGTAGTACCTAATACTTTACCAAACACAGGCCATTCAATTTCTTTAATCTCTTCAATCACTCCATCCCAGAAATTCACGTTTTCTTTCTCTTCTTCCTTCTTCTTCACTTTCATTGCTTCTCTAATTTCTGCACCAAGTTTATCTTCATCAACTTCTAAGCTTTCTTTCTTCAATTCTTCTTGGTTTTCAAATTGTGTTGCTGCCGTGTTTTCTTCTTTACCTTGTTCAATTGCTCTTCTTTTAGATTGGTAACTCAAACTTCTGGCTGTTGATGCTAATTTGTGGGGAAAGACGAGTCTGTTGATTGAGTGATTGAGAAGTTTATGGGGATTTGTTGGGGTGAGATTTGGGAAATGGATTAGGGAAGAAGAAGATGAAGCAGCAGCCATGATTTCTCTGTGGGTATGAAATTGATTTCTGGGGATAAATTCTTGGCTTGAAGTTAAATGAGATTTTGGTTTGTTATTGCTTAGGAGTAGGAAAGTTTGATGCTTCAGCACTAAGAATATACCACGTGGGTTTCAGAAGAAGTTGGACACCTTTATTAGTGTAATGAGCTTTCTTAATCTAAAGAGCTGTTTTTGGGATGCAGACTTTCCTTTGGGACTGCAATCCTCCGAACATATCCAAAATCTACGTAAGGGATATTTTTAATATTAGCCTTTCTAAATATATAAGCCCTTCCATGTAATTTATAGTGTTTAATATATACACAATTTCTCTTCACCACCACTACCAACACCATCCCTGCCACCACCACCAAAACAACTGCCGCCGCCGCCGCCGCCGCCACCACTAAATTTGCCCTCTAATCCTGAAGAAGACCCAAGTATGCGGATCAAATACTGATTTTGAACAAAATTCATCCTTTGAATCATGTTTTCATTTCTTATTTAGGTTAGAATCATCGAATTAGGTTAGTTATTTGCGCCTACAGGAAATTTTACGCCTTGGTTTTCATGTCCAATTGAGGCTTAAATTTTTTTTACTCTTTGGTAACCAAGGCGTAAAATTTCTCAGAAAAATTTACTCCTTGGTAACCAAGGCGTGAAATTTCTCAGAAAAATTTACTCCTTGGTAACCAAGGCGTAAAAAAAAATTCATTTTGCTCACAGAAAACCAAGCCATAAGTAGACCAACTGAGACATAAATATAACCAACTAAGGCGTAAATTGGTAAAACTGAAGCGTAAATTTTTGTAAACCAAACTTACGCCTTGGTATATCGGGGCGTAAATTCTAAAACTAAGGCGTAATCTTGACTAATTGAGGCGTAACTACTAATTTACGGCTCAGTTCGCTTTGAAAACCAAGGCGTAAATTTTTTTGCAACCGCAAAAATAAACCCAATTTAACCTAAATATGTAATAAAAACATGATATAAAGGATGAGTTTTGTTCATAATGAATACCTCATCCACATAGATGGAGTAATATATATATTATAACTTATTACCAAGGGATTTACAACATTGTTGGTGGTGGTGGTGGTGGAGATGGTGCAGTAGTGGTGGTGGCGGTGAAAACATTGAGAGAAACTTACACCTTGTTGATTAATTCAAAGTTAAACACTAAATAAGTGGCGGCGGCGGTGGTGGGGGTGCTGGTAGTAGTGGTGGTGGTGGTGCTGGTAGTGGTGGTGAAAATAAGGAGTAGTTAAGCATAATCAACACTTGATTAGTTCAAGTTTAATCACTAAATGAAGGTAAATACAAATTAATAAAAAATTGATATGGGGTTTTCTACTTTTTTTTGTGGATAACTCTATTTTGTTTTGGACTGCAGTCCCAAAGGAAAGTCTGCAGTCCCAAAACAGCGCTTAGGTGGTAAGTTGAGGTTCGTCAAGGCATCAATAGCAGGGGTTTGCAACGGACATACGGATGCGGATTAGAGGTCACCCACGTCCAAACCGTCAAATAGTGCGGATTTGAAAATCCAACCGTGTCCGGTCAATCACCCGCGGATTTGATATCTACGGATGAGCGGCTAATACGGACTGGTTGCGGATTATCCGCGGATTTCAGGCAGAAATGAAAAAAGGAAAAGAAAAAATCCTAGATTTTTAAATCAAAATCAAACCCAAACTTGGAATGCACAGACGCGTGCAAAATGGGCAAGTGTCCGCGTCTGATTCTTATACTACGTTACAAGTTCAAATTCATACATACAACCAAATCTAACATCTTTGTTTGCAAAATTGTAAACCCATTAATCAAGAACTAATTGTTTTTTTTTATATATGTCAAACAAAAAATGATAACATTTATAAGAAGATGAACTATAAAAGATTACAAAATTCCCCAAAAAAATCAAAAGATCAAAGAACGGATCTATTCGTCTTCACCTTGTCTGACAAAGAAGAAGAATTGAGGATTCTTTGTAACCTCATTAGATCTGGTACAAATAATTATACTCAGTTACATGTAAAACAGAATTTAAGCACCAAAAATTAGAGTTTTTCCAACAAAACTAACGAGGGAACCAAACCCACCTCTTAGATTCTGATATTAAAGACTGTTAATATCTTCTTTTCCACCATTTTGGTACAATCAATGTGTAGCCACTACCACGAATTTCATTGATGATTTAGTGAGGTTCATCGGATCTGTAGAGCTATGATAGGAAAATAGAATGAATTTGAATTAAAGATTCATTTCAGTTTAGAGAAATTAAGGTGAAGGGAGAAAGGTTGAAAGGGGGAGGAAAGATAAAAGGCACAGTTCGGTGGAAGACAGGAAATGAGGGCAACATTAGGTTTATAAGCTTTTATATGAATACTTAAATACCATAATTGACCCTGGACATTAGCTAAGGGTGTGTTTGATCACTTATGTTACGTGTATATTTTTTTGAAGGTATGATACATGTAATTTCTATAGTACCTACGGTTGCGGATAAATCCGCGGATTTGAAAATACAACCGTGTCCGGTCCGACAAATAGTGCGGATTTGAAAATACAACCGTGTCCGGTCCATAGGGGCTGGCGGATTGATTTTCACCCGCAATTTTACGGACGGATGGGGCTGAAATCCGCAGATCCGATTGTTTTGCCCAGCCATAATCAATAGTGGAATAGTGGAGGGCCATGGAAGTAGAATACTACTTCAAAATGAAGTAATCCACCCAAAAAAAAAAAAAAACACTCAAATTGGATCCTACTGTGATATCTACACATTTATCCCTAATTAATTGGTGTGATACTTCAATCGAAGTAGTGAACGAAGGTTCCCTGTAAGCGTCGAAAAAAAAGACACCTGTGACGAAAGTGGGTATTGTTTTGACGCTTGGGTTGAAATGAGCAAGTGGAGCGGCTGAAATTTCGGTGACTGACCATTTATAACCCCATCATCTTTTTCTTATTACACCATATCACACAACTGCACCTATTTTCGAGACCGTTTGTCAATTCTTTTTGACAAAAAGGGAAAGAATATTGATAGCTTGACTCGTTCAGTGCTTGATCTTTGACAGTAAGCAGTGTCATATGGGGAGAAAGTTGCTTGTGCGTATATTGAAAAATGAATGATAGCATTAACTAAGGGGAAGTAACACTAAATGTTACAAGCACTGTAGACTTTCGCGTTGCGACAGTTGATAACAATACGTCGGATTTGATAGACATCCGGAACATACATTTAGGGGGAGTAAGTGTATTGGTTTTCATTTGATTTTGCAATAGTACATATTTTGTGTGCAGACTGACATATTTCGCAAGTATTATTGATGCGCGGTGTTGTCAAGCTAAGTAGAAGAACTCGAAGACTAGAACTTAGGTATGCATTTTCTCGTTCATCTATACAAAGAGTTTTTGTCACTAAAATTGATAAATGGGGAGATTGTTAGAGCATGGCTCGGTCAACCTCACTAAGTGTTGGTATGTCAAGCTTAGTTTTCAAATTTAGTGATCAAAACTCGACGCTTGAAACACACGTTAGGTAAAGACTTCATTAAGTTAGCTTTAGGTTGTGAAAGATTTTGGTAGGATTTAGAATCACCACATGAAGAGGTCGAAGAAGATCGAGGAGCAAACGAAGATATCCAGCTTCGCATTCAAGAGGTTAGTGAATCTAAATAACATGATTTCAGTATCTTTTACACTTGTGCTACAAAAGACAGAAACATAACTTAATGCTTGAACTTTATGTTATGACTTGATCACTTGTGATCAGTGTGTCTTAAGATATAACTCCACGGTATCGCTTGCGATATTGTTGTTGTAGATATGATGTTCCATATTGATTAAAGCTTTCTTTTCTTCTCCGTCTCTAAGTGATATAAGGTTTTTTCTAAAACATGTGAGATGGATAATAGCAGCTGTGATGTTGTCTCTGTAGTATTACGAGATTTAATCCATCACAGTATTGTGTCTCGAATTACCTTGTCTGACTTTGTCGGATTGATTGGTATGTACTTGTATGTGCTAATGTAATCGAGATCGTGACTCACATTTATGTTGTGTAGACTCGATATACTGATTTTCTGTGTACGAATACTATATCATGGTTTGGCTTTGATTATTGAAGTTCAGAATCATTTATTTGATGATATACGTCTAAACATCTAGAATGCCATATCACACTTTTAGATTTTGAAACCATATTCCTGTTATCTCAACTTATGGACTTCAGAGTTCGAAACCTCAATGTAAGTTTTGGTAAAACTGACTTTGATTTCGAAACCTTAATCTGGTTTTATGTCCATAGGCTATTAGGTCCGAAACTTAAATCTAAGTTTTGACCAATGAGAAAACTTGATTCGAAACTATATTTGCTGGCTAACAGTAACTTGAGAATCGAGACCAATGAGTCTTGACCATGTGAGTTCTAAAGGTCTATAATAAAGACTGGGGGGTTTCATAAAGGTTTATGTGAACCGGAAAATATAGCATGTGCGTCAAGGACAAAAAGGTGTGATGTTGAAACGTCTCTTGACCACATGGACTCTCAAGTTCGACACCAAACATTTGTTAAGAAATAATATGTGTTTCTTGTTTCGAAACCTTAACCAAGGTTTTGTTAAAACAAAATCTAAAGTTTGAAATCTTAATTTGATTTCGCTATATGGAATCAAGATTTGGAAACCTAAATTTGGTTTTAGTCATATATGAACTTTAGGATCCGAAACCTTAATTTGGTTTTTGCCAAACAGAATGTGGATTTCAAAACCTAAATATTGGTTATCTCATAATGCGTATTTTTGAAGTTCAATTGATTTGTGCTTCAACGAATTAATGAGTTTGATATTCTTAGTTTGAAGTTTGAATTTGTTCATCTTCAATGTACAACTAAGTTGGTTTGAGTTATCGTCAAAAATATGGTTCGTCGCTCTAGTTAGTTGACACATGATTTCTGATCAATAATGTACGTGATTAGATCTTCGTATATAGACACTACATGATCAAATAGTCAATTGGTTATTCTTTGATGTTTGATGCAAATTCTCGGATATCTTTAACGTGATTATCTACATTGGAATCGTGAATTCATGAGGATAAAAAAAAAATTATTACTCGGAGAATCATACACGGTACTTTCAATGGTATATCTTTATTGTATGATTCGGAATGTTCTTGAACCTACGTGTTCACTTAAGCTTAACACACAAGGCTTGTACATGTCTGCGATGATACGTTTATGCGGAACGTTAGCCACATTGGACGTGATCCCACTTCCACCTAGGATCGTTCTGGCCCGTCTAGCAAAGCCTAGGAAGTGATGTCGACATTATCAAAACTGATGACGACATTTGGAAGTTAATAATACCATAAGATGATTTTCGAATCCAAGGACACGGATTTCAAATTGAACTCTATCCTAGGGAGTATATTTGGTAAGCACTATATTTCGAATTATTGAAATAACCTAATATATCTTATTGAGTACTATTTGCTTTGAATGCTTTTGGACAAACATTTAATGGAATATCTCTTTTCATTAATGTAAAATGCTAAAGTATTAGATCTCATTAAATGCTATGAGTTTATGTGAGGAATTTTAGAATTAATATGGAAATGTGCTTTAATGTGTTTCCGAAATTAAGTTAGCCTCATTTCAAAGCTAAGCCTTAGTCATTATAAATAGGAGTGGTATCTCTCCTGAAAGATTTGTCCTTCTACCAAGTTTCATTCTTCGTAAAAGTAAGCTTGTGATACCCATTATTCCTTTTATTACGTTGGAACTCGGTTCTACGTTGGATTAGTGTGAAAGTCTTCTCTTAGGGATCGAGAAGCCTAGAAGTACCTCTTTAGGGAAACTAGTTTATGTTTACTAATCTTCTTTGTATTGTACTTGTGTTATGTTCTATCATGTCTATCAAAGTCTTACGATCTTGTTTATTCTAAGGTCCTTCTCTTCTGCTATAAGGCCACTCAAGATCGTAGTGATTAGAACATACTCTTATTAATTAACCTGGATTTGTCAGCAAACCCCTTTCGGTTTGTGCGCCTAACCTATAGATATTTAGTGGAATCAAGATCGATGTTATTGGATTTGTTTTTGCAGGTACATTGTTCTTCACGGTCATACATATTGTACTGCATCCATTTATTGATTGATTCCAACTGGACAACAAGGTTGCTCTTTCGGGAGTTTTGGTTTCAAAACCTTGTTTGATATCTCGTGGGGTTTATTACCAAGTAAACTTCAATAGCCTCGCTCTTGGTATAAAACGACTTCGGTGAAATATCTGTAAGTTTCCAAGGATATCATTTAGTGGTTTGACCTGTCATTATTTGGTTGTTGCCCATTAGGTTGTAGTGGTCCGATTGGAGGTCGGGTAGCGATAGTCTTCACGACAAGCTGTGGAGCAACTCTTAGGGTCATATTAATAGTCGTATTAGGGTCATATTGTCTACACAAACTAGTCCGAAGTCTAAAAGTACGTGTGTTGGCAGTTTAATTTTTAAGAGTATTCAAACTAGACTAGGTCCCGGGGTTTTTCTACGAGTTTGTAGTTTCCTCGTTAACAAAATTCTTGTGTGTACTTTACTTTATTTTCGCATTATATTTGACATGTCATTTATAATTAAAGTATCGTACTACTTGGTTGTTGACATAGTCTTTCGGAATCTTGTATTGACTCCCTTGTGTGAATCAATCAGTTATGAAAGAGATCTTGTTCTTGAGTTCTTGATTACAGGAACCGTTCAGGGTTTGACTTATAGGTTGCTTAAAATAAAAGATTGGTGGTGTACCCGGTACCCTCGTCTTTTCACTACATATATAGCTGCAAAGTATGGTTCTATGCTAATTTCATCCTAGAAAGAGAGTGTTTTTTCAAATACTTTCATCCTAGTCTATTTTTACTTAACAATAAAAATAATCAATGGTTTTATACTAGTTTCATCCTAGAAAGAATTGAGTTTTTTTTTTCCGATTTTTAACCATCCCCTCATAGATTTTTTTTTTTTAATTTTTTTTGTCATTTTAACTTATTTTATTCAACAACAAGAATGATCAAAAGATACTTAATTTAACAACAAAAGTGATCAAAAATACTCCACTTGACAACCACTTACTCATTAATGATGACGCATCTTCGGTCTTTTATAAGGGCTTTTTAACAATATGTCCCTCTCATAATCGCATAATTACTAATATTTCAATTAAATATTTATTTCAAATTAAATACTATTTTAATCTAATCTAAGAGAGTATGAGAGAGAGTGGCGGCGGTGGTAGTGTTCTGAGAGGTGGTGGTGTTAATGATGAAGTTGCACGAAAGGTAATCCAATTAGACAGGAAAACCTTTGAGATTTCGATCGAAACATTGAGTAACAAGAAGTTGTT
>JAJJMA010014293.1:0-11051 GCA_023529015.1 Papaver nudicaule | reverse complement strand
GTTTTCGTTCTCTAACCCTCTATTTATAACACTCAATAAGATAGGTTGCTTAGGAATAAATCAACTAGTTTCTTAACCTACAAGTTAGCAAGTGCCCGTGTAAACGAACCCGTTACTTGACTTGCACACAAAGAAACCCTAGATATATCTCAATTGGAAATCTTTAAACATTTATCTGCCAAGTGTTTTGTTAGCTCAAAAACACTTCAAGATAGAGATCCAACAGACCAGAGATAATCTTTATCTTATTGACACATTGAGAACTGTTAGATGGACCACAGAAGATATTTCGTGATAACCAAGTCCAACTAAGAGATAAAGGAGTTCGGAGTTTAACCCGAGTGAAAATCTAGAGAATATTCACTTGGGATGGTTCGCAAACCGTCCATCTGAATTACAGCCAAAAGTATCGATTTTGAGGTTCACGTAGGTACGCGTACAAAATGACACTTTGGAACTCAGGAGTTTTCCTAAGTTTCTGTTCACGTACGGTTCGGGAACCGTCCGCCATTCAGATTAGGGTTTAACTTGGACCCGCTGGGAAGTTCTGGGCTTAACCAGTACTTAGACATGTTAGACGTCCTCAGCTATAATCCACTGGACTCTTGCTTAAGAGTACTCCTTAAGATTCACCCATATCCAACAAGTGATTTGCAAGCAAACCATTGCAATGGACAAATGGTGTCGAATCTATATCTCATGCATTCTTGTAAACTTAGTATTTGCGGGAACAAATACCAACATAACTCATGGTCATGTAGACAAGAACACGATCTCAATCGCTATTAATATCACTACTAATGTAGCCGAGTATTTCGAAAGATAGAGAAAGTAGAATAGAAGAATTTCCATAAAAGTCATAACTCCTACTAACCTTTTGTCGATGAAGAATAATTGATGTCTTCTTTGTCTTCACAGTCTTCGTCTTCAAGGTCTCTATTACTTAGTCTATATCCCAATTCCGAAATCTAAACTCTAGTAGGCTAAATCAAGAATTGTGTTTTGACACCTAAAACTGACAACCAGCTTGACAAACCAACGCTAGTGGGTTTAACCGGACAATGCCCTAACATAGAGTATTGAAGAGTGTACGTTGTAGGGAGTCACCCATTTATAGTATTCAACAAGGCTAGGTTGATTAAGATTCAAACAAGTATTGCTTATACTTCAAGCAAGTTTATGAACGTGCAACATGTGCCCGTTATTGTGTTTTCACTAAGTAATCTTAGAATTCAATCAATTTCCATAAAAAGTGGTAGTTTATTCACACAATTGCAGAAAGAACAAACTTCTTCACACAAGCATCATCCAAGTAGGAAACCGATGCATAAGAATTCGCCTTATTGTTACATAAAAAGGTATCCACATGCCAAGATAAGTTATGTTAATAAAAGTCTAGTTTTCAAACTGACAATGAGGTACGGAGTTCAGGAGCTCTGGACGGTCAGCAGTTCGCGAACTGTAGAACAATTTCAAGTTTAGGAACTTTAGAAACTGAGGCAGTTCGGGAATTGTAAAATACGATTCACTAACTGTAACTACAGTTTGGAGTTTACGTACTATCGTGGGACGAGCCGTTCGTTAAGCAAAATAACTGACAAGGATCGAATTTAGAGGGAAAAAATTATCTAGTGTATATATACTAGAAGCATAAGTGCTTCTCTAGTAGATGAAATCAATCCCTAAAGTTAGAGGCCAAAATATTTTGATTCACAAGAAGTAAACATTTTTGCTTCTAGATGTCATTATGAAATTGGTTCCCAACCGTTTTTGTGTGTTTCCAGATCAGTAATGAATTTGGTACTGACGAGTTTCGAACTCAGGTCCCGGTATCATGACCCGATGACTTTGGCACTGTACTACAGTGACAACGTCTTTTTAGCTTATAGAAACCCAAAAACAACTTCTGATAACCCGTTTGGCCTAGGATGTTATGACTCTGATTCTCTTAAAATTTGAACTTATAGAGATGTGTAGAACCATAACTTCTTGAAAGGTAAAACGCACACTTCTCTGGTTTATATTGTTGTTTGATTGATTCTGGGGGCGGAATTACAGCCAGGCTTTCCCTAGAGCCACTCCACACACACACACACACACACACAAAAAAAAAAAAAAAAAAAAAAAAAAAAAAAAAAAAAAAAAAAAAAAACTTAATATTTTCTAAGCCTAGAGAATAGGTTCATTCGGAAAAAAAACACCTAGAGAATAGGTTTAAGCCCGGTGCGAAATCTGTTTCAAGCCCACTTAAGCTTTCAAGCTCCCCCAACATCGAGTTTCTACATGAGGGAGGGTCGAAATATCTCTACATGAGGGATAGATCGGACAGAGGGATGTTCTAAGTAGGAAACTTTGTTGACATTCCTCAAAAACATGCATTTTTAAGATAAAAAGGATGTCATACCTAAGCATCTACCACCCACCTTAATCTTTCAAACAGCTTCTTTTTTCTTCTTCTTTTCATTCTTGTGGGTGAATGAAAGAAAAAGCATATACTTCTTCTTCAACTCGGCTCTTTTTTCTCTCTTGTAAATGGGTCACCTTAATTAATAGTATCAAATCCCAACTACATCTTCAATATAAAAGTGATGGTTGAGAAACTAATAGTTGCCAATCAGTCCGTCGCTTTCTCAACTAACAAAAGATACCTATTCTTTCCTTGTTACTTTTTCAGTTTTTCTTCTTCTACACCTAGTGTCCAAAGAGAGAAGCCACTATATTACTTGAGGAGAGATCCACTCTCACTTTTATCCTCACACTATCTCACACTTTCGCTCTATTTTTTCGATAAGACCTAAATGGCATCCGATTTAAAGTTGATATATTATGTGTATGTTCCTCTTGTAAGGTTCTACCTTCGTACCAAAAATCAGCGCATTTGTGGATACACAACCTTACTATTTACCAATTTTAATTTCAACCGTTAAAAATCCGTCGATCTTCAACGGCTAAATTTTAAAGAAGTAAATGGGGACGTTATACGTATCGGAATGTATTCATTTTTTGTAGGAGCATAAAACCTTATAAGAGGAACATACACATAAAATATCAACTTCGAATCCGATGCCGTTTGAGATTTATCGAGAAAATAGTGCCAAAAGTGTGAGATAGTGTAAGGATAATAGTGTGAGTGGATCCTCCCTCATATTACTTATGGCATACTGGTCGTTAGTGACGATGACTTAAACCTTGGTTTAATTTTTCTTTGCTGTATTGGGAATATGTTTTTTTAAGGCAAAGACTTGTAGTTCATCCTAAACTGAGTTAATTTTCATTGAAAAAAGAAACATAATTGATATACACTTGATGACTGATGATTTCGATCTTATAGTGTCATAATCAGAATTATTGTTTACATTATTATGATGCCTTCGCAATTATTATCAAAGTTGTTTTCACTTTCTCCATCATGGACTAAGGTCGTGTAAACAGGGAGAAAACCAAAAATCATGTACATACTGAACTTCTGATGTAGAGGTCTACTATTAGGATTTGTTGGAGTTGTGGCTCGATTGAATTATTCTCCTGTGATGAAAATTTGTCACGAGAAAGTTCGGAGATGTACAATTACATTGATTCACATTTTGCTGGGTAGGCCAAGTGCTATACCTTTACACAATGGGATTTGGCTAATAAGTCCAGAGTTGGGCATAGTCTTCATTTGCCACCGCATGGACATGGACTTGTAACTGAAGCCAGCCCATTCGTTACTCTTGGATAGAAGGCTATAAAGAAGAAAGAATAAGTTCTGAAATGATGGCTACAGATAGAATCAACATGGTGACTTCATTAGGCCAAGTGGCCAACTCCTATGATATCTTAGTGAGTCAGCAACATATGGATTGTCACCAAGATGTGGGGGTGAATTCCCACTATGGAAAATAAGGAAAACAATCCATCCGGTTTCTGGATGACCGGATACACCATCCGGCTCACTAGAAACCGGATAATTTTTTTTTTTCTAAAACCTTATCTGGTTCCTTGATGACCGGATGATATTACTTATACAAGTCACAGAAACCCACTTGCAAAACCCAGTTGCAGATTCTTAATTCCTCAATCAGAAAAACTCCATCGCAGTTTCTTCTCAAGTTTAAAATTCATCTTCTTCCATCAATCAGTATACCGTGATTCAGAAAAAATCAATCACATGAGTATCTATTAATCAATCAACCAGTACTTTGGGGGATCTTAAACATGGGGAAAGCTTGAAATTCAATGGTGGAAAGTTTGAAATTCAATGGGGAAAAGTTGAAATTCAGCTCAAAATTGGTCTTAAGGTTTGTTTGAAATTCAATCTTTAACAACCATGATAAACTTTGAACATGCATACAATCTTTTTGTTGATTTGTTTAAAGATTAGGGTTTAAAGATTTTAGTGAAGGATTTTCACAATTTTCATCTGTTTGTGTTTCTTGTTGTTTGTCTCATGATGATTATTTGATTTTAGCACAACCCATGTTTTTTTTTCTGTATGTTGGTTGAATTAGATGGTAATTGGTTGAGGGGTTTTGCCTTAGATTATTGGTAAGTCCAAGATGGCTGAGAGTATGGAGTTGATGTATGAGAGTGTGTCGCAACAAAGAACATGTAAAAATCATATCAAATATAGAGGTGGGTGGTCTGAGTTGAAAGGTATGTATAACATTGTGACCAAACACAAAAAATGCAAACGCATTATTGATAATTGTGGTTGGGGAGGAATGTTCAAGATAGATGTTATGCCTTGTGACAAGAAGCTTACGGATGCAATTTTCGAGCGGTGGTGGGAGTCGACTAATACTTTTCATTTTCCGGATTTTGAAATTGGTCTCACGCCACATGATTTCACTTCGTTGACAACTATTTCAGTGGGAACATGGATTGACCCTTTGTTTGCTTCATGGCAAGAAGATGAAATGGAAGATTATTTAATGATGGTGGATGGTTATTTGGGTAATGCAGTTGGTATCAATGAGAATGTGGATGGTGGGAACAATGACAATGTAGACATAAATTGCTTAAAGGGTAGTGGAATTCGTTGTTCAAGCTTACACAGATGGATTTTTCAATTCAAGGGTGCTGAGGTTGAAGCTATGGAACCCCATTGGCAAGAGATTACCCGAGCATTCCTTATGTGGGTCATTGGGCAAGAGTTTTTTTCCAATAGTTCATCAGTTGTGAAGGTTGGATGGTTGGCATCACTGGAAGACCTAGAGGAAATCCATTCATATGATTGGGGTAGTGCTATTTTGGCTCAACTCTACCAATCGTTAGGCAAGACTAGTAGCGGAAGAGTGTCGACATTCAATGGAATATGATTGATCTTACCGGTATGTGTCTTACTTCTTTTCTGTTTTCCTTGTACTAAATTTTATGCACTGTTTGCTAGCTGCATAGGATTTTGAGTAATACCTTTACATATTTTCTGTTACCTTTACATTTTCAGTTGAGTGTAAGAGTTAGTAGCTTTTTCATCTATGAATTTAGAATAGAAACCTTTACATTTTCAGTTGGTTATTCACTTATACTAATTTGATTGGCTTGCTGACATTTTCAGTAGGCATTAGCTCTTGTCTTGCTCGAGCTGTGAAATTTATGCCCTCCCCCTTGCCCCCGAATTTATGGTATGGTGTATAAGCCACTGGAAGAACTTGATTTAGTCCTGACAGCCATGAAACTTACCTTAAATCGCAAGTCAAAGGTTATTTCTTTGATCATCTAAGCAAACTTTAAGTCAACTTGCTTTGTATCTTCCAATTTTGATAATTTTCTGTTTTGCTTCATAAATTTGCTGATTCGGAGTCTGTAAAATGATGGTTCGGTTTCAAATGTTGTTGTGTTTAAATTAATCTTTCGAGTTCAGTCCAGAGATATTTTCATGCCAATTGTTCAAGTTTATCGAGTGCTACGAATGTCTTAGTTTTCGATGTTCCGGGTACAATTTTTTGTAATGTTCTTCAAACTAACCAAAAAACATACCGTTAGAGAGAGATAAGGGAGTCAGAACCTAGTGACTTGAGTTTAAAAGAACGTACGGGAGAAATGTAACATCATCCAACTATTGAGCCTCCAGTGAGGTTCAAAGTGTTGTCTTGTTCTTCATTCAAAGTAGTACAATATTCTTCTCTTTTATTTTGTCAGAAATTTGATGTCCATTTTACTCCGGATAGAAATTACAGTTACAGAGAATGGAACTGACAAGTGTGGTTGACCTGAACTCAGAATATAGCTGCTGAATTCAGATGTTTTTCTTTGAACATCTGAGCTGAGCATTAGCTCTTGTCTGTTATGGTTTTGTAGGTTCCCATTAGAGGTTTTTTTTTGTATTGGTAGGCATATCTCTTTGAATTTCTTATCTATGGTATGTAAATACATATATACAATTGTATGCTATAACTTTCTTTGAACTGTTTTTTGTTTGCAGTATTGGTTCTATTTATACTTCCACTCTTTAGCTCCGATTCTTGAAAAGAAGAATCCACGTTCAAATGAGTATGAGCCAGTAGATCTTGGCAGATTTCCCCAAATTAAGGTATTCAAGCGACCAGAGAGCCCTCTATTCCAGATAATCCGCCTAAGCAGCTAAGTAAAATTTCGTATACACCTTACTTGGAGTTCTTGAAAAAATTTCGATATCAAAGAAGATGTTAGTGCTCACAGGCTTCGGGTGGATGATGAACTGTATAGATTGTATTGGAACAAAGTTTTTGTTGGTCCTTACTTGCCAGTATTGGGTAGGCTAGCTCCAGGAAATCGAGATGAGATAGCGCCGTCGTTATTACGAAATCCAGCGCATCGTCTCCCTTATCCAGTTAGTTTGATTTCAGCTCCTCATGTCTACCCTGCACAAGAGGATAACATGGATCGTTTTCCACAAGTTAATTGGAGTATGACCGTTCCAGATTCTAATGGAGATCCAATGAATATCCCTCTTAGTCCTCGTGTTCCTAGCACCTCATGGAGCGCTGAAATGCACACGTTGGTAAGTTATCTTAGATTTATGTTTCTGTTATAATATATGTTCATGTTACCTCTTATAGTTGTTGTAGTGTTTTGATATAAGTATTTGAGTTGAAATCCCAAATGTTCATGGCTAATTTTTAAAATAGTGAAATCCTAATCTGTATTATTCTTCCATTCCCTGGTGTAGAAGCAGGGTAATAAATTGACAGCGTTGTTCAAGTTTTTTGGGTTTCTTTTATCTGATCTGGTACCTGGTTATGGATTTGTGGATTTGGGTTTGCTCTTTGTAGATGTTGGAAAACCGGGAAATTTTAACATGCCGCCTTAGACAAAACTTACATTAAGGGAAAACAGGGAAATTTTCTTGCCTATTAAACTTTACATTAAGGGAAAATGTATTGTTGGATTTTGGATTCATGGTTGACAGTATATATTAGTCTTCCATTTCTGTTGAGCTGCTAGAATCTGACTGTCTTTCTTCATGTACAGAGCGAATGGCCAAAATTTGCAGCGCAACTTTATGAAAAGCAATGAATATTACATCCGTCAACGCAGCCTACTAATGGATAATACCGCATTGCGAAATGATTATATGACATTGCAAAGTGATAACATCTCGTTAAGAAGGGAAGTTGAGTCACTACAACGATGTCTTGGGTTGTGGAACAACCACCTCAAACTAAATGTTATTATCCCGTCCAGGCCGAAGCATCTACTCAAGATTGTGTTTCAGAAACTCGGCATATAAATCTGAATACATATGGAGAATATGCCACCTTCCTTGTCTCAGACTCGACGGATTTTCTTGTGTCACCTAGAAATGAAAACGATTGAGTCCAACTTACATTTCCTTGTAAAAATAGGTCACTGTCAGATTCAGTTTAGGGTTATGTTCTTGTATCAACAAATTCAGGTTGTTTTATGATATAAAGTGTGTTTTGGAGTGAGTTTTGGTTGTTTCGTATGTTAAGTATCCAATTGTCGTTACTATTGCATAAAACTTGTCTGATGCTTGCATTTTAAATCGTTCGTATAGTTTACACATGTGGATACTGATGTGCTTGATTTCTTCCAGGTGCTTACAGAAATGAGCGACATTGAAACTGACCCTCTTGAAGACATTGATCGTATTCTCTGTAGACGAAGGAAAAGAGATGACGACGAAGATGTTGAAAGGTTGCTACTACTTAAACAATGGTTGGAGGCAGGTCTGGTTACTATTTCTCAACCAGAATTTCATGAGGTTTTCCACAGACGATACACAGACAGATTCAGGGCTCTCCATGATGCACAAATGATACGGGATTATTTCACCACAGATTGTGTGTTTTCCAGGAGAAATTTTCATGATCGTCTTCGTATGAGGCAAGAATTGTTTGTCAAAATCTTGGGGGAGATATGTGTTTTTGATCCTGAATGGCGCCAAAGACCAGATTGTAGAGGTGTACTAGGGCATTCACCGCACATGAAGATGCTTGCTTGTGTTAAACTACTTGCTAATGGTATTGCAGTGGATGCTAATGATGACTATGTTAGAATGGGAAAGACAACTCAGTACTTCTACTTGACGCGATTTTGTAGAAATATTGTGAAACTTTTTGGTCTGAGGTTCTTGAGGAAACCCACACCGGATGATGTTAAACGTATATTGGAGGAGAATGAGAAAAGAGGTTTCCCAGGTATGCTTGGAAGCGTTGACTGCATGCATTGGCCATGGAAGAATTGCCCGTCAGCATGGGCTGGACAGTACAAAGGATATAAGTCATGGCCCTCAATTGTCTTAGAGGCAGTAGCATCTTATGGCGGATGGTTCTGGCATGCATTTTCGGAATGTCGGGTTCGTGTAATGATCTCATTGTACTCGATGCATCAACATTGTTTGATAACATATTATCGGAGGCTGCCCCAAAAGTTGATTTCCGGATAAATGGTCATAGATATGATATGGGTTACTATTTAGCCGACGGAATTTACCCAAGATTATTAACTATTGTGCAATTTTACAAGCAACCGCATACACGCCACAAGAATTATTCAACGGTCACCAAATGGGAAAGCGTAAGGACGTCGAGAGAGCATTTGGGATTCTACAAGCTAAATTTCACATTGTAGCAGGACCAGTCAAGTATTGGGACGAAGATGATCTGAAATACATAATGAAGACTTGTTTGATTCTCCATAACATGATAATTGAAGATGAACGCTGTGATGGTGCTTGGAAAACACCAAGAGCAGGGCAGATGAGAGTTTATCGCTCTCTTGAACCTAGACCTGTCAACTATCATGAGCTGATAAATGTGCCAATGCATGAGGCACTTCGGGAAGACTTATGTGCACACATATGGACGAAACATGGCACATATGCGGCGGCTCCAGAAGGATGACAGGTATAACCCTATTTTAGTCTAAACTCCATCATTATTGTTACGTTTAGGTAACTGTTTGAACATCCTAGTAGTTCTCGTTCTGCCTGTCTTACCTTGAATGGGATAAATGATACCATATATAAACATTGTGGTGGACTCCTGTGATTTATATGTCATACAAACATCATAGGGTTCAACATTGATTGAATTTCAGTGTGTGGGTTTTTTCACTATCATAATATAAGTGAAATCCATGGCTTTTGGACTTCATTATAAAAGTGAAATTTGTAAAACTGATATTGTTATGATACTGCAGGAGATGTAGCAGGTTGTCTATACCATTCGCGGCAGTTTAGCTTGACATGTACCGGTTCAATTCTAGAATGACTTCCAAAGGTTTTACTAGGCTTGGCCCTAAAACTTTAAAGGTGTCGCCGTAGAATTGTTGCCCATCAAATATGTGCCCTCTCTATTACTTAGCTTTGGTTTCTATTGTGTTTTCTTTTTATTCTTTTTCTGCTTTAGAGTTTGAGGGTACTTTTATTTTTTTGATTTGGCTGTCCTGGATATTTTCTTGTTTTCTGGATGGTTTCTTGTTTTGGGTGCTACATGTTAGAATTTTAATAGTATTGGTGAATAGCTGTTTGTACTGGTCTCATTGCACAAATGACACAAAAATATCATCTAAAGCACACCAAAGAAATTATGGAGACATACAGTTGTACCTTTCATGTTACTTTGTTTGAGTATTTCACACAATCATAAATTTTGTTTTCAAAACAAATACTTCAATTTAGAAAAAAAGAAATGCAACTTAGCTAACACTAAAATTTAACAATTCTTCTCCATCTCTTGTTGTTGTTGCTTTTCAACTCATGCCCTTTGAGTTGCACTCAACTTAGACATATCCACAGTCATCAAATCGTGAACTCTTCTTGCTTGTTCCGCTTTGAGACGACGTTCGATTATGTCATTCTCTTGTTGAGAGGTAATAGCCCTTTCCGCATCTTTTTCTTTGAAATAAGAGATGATTTTGTCGGAACTTTGAGAGAATATTGAATCAATTGAAGAGAATGAGGAATTCTCATCATTGGCATATTTAGCCTTCTTGAGTTTTTTGTTGTGTTTAATACCGCGCGCTCGTTTGTTTCGTTCATCTTCCTTTTGTTGTTCTTCAATGTCAACGACGGGTGTTGGTTTGTAAGGAGGATGGATAGGTGGAATGGGTATTTCTTCATCATCGTCTTTTTCTTCATTTTCTTCTTCTCCACCATATCCCTCTTCTACTTCTTTTTCTCCATCAACATCTACGGTTGGAATAGGTGCAACGGGTATTTCTTCCTCATCCTCGTGAGTACATTTGGTATAATCAAAACCTTTGACATACTTGAAAAGCTTGTAGGTTTCTTCATGGGGAAATGGTTTGCGGTAAAGTCTCAAGTATTCAATCCGAGCTTGGTGTGCCTATAATCAAAAATTGTGGAGTAATAATACATGTGAATTATACTAAAAACCAAGATGTAACAAAATTATAAGAACCTTACCAAATCTTACGGCGACCAACCGCTAACTTTTTTTCGGTAGAACTTTCCCATAAGACAAACGAAGTTACGGGTTTCCTTCCTTATAGTCAATAGACGATTTTGCAAGCTATGTTGTTTTCGTTTGTGTGGATTTTTAGTCTTCTCATTGAAATACGGTATGATTTTTGCCCAAAGTCTCCCCTTCTTTTGTTGTACT
>JAJJMA010014292.1:0-13463 GCA_023529015.1 Papaver nudicaule | reverse complement strand
TATCTCTAACTCTCATCTCTTTTATATTCCTTATGATTATTGTGTTGATATATGTTTTGGAATGATTGTGTGTATGATGGTGTATCTTATTTGGGTGTACTGTGTAAGATCTAACCATTGGGATTTTACACAGTTACATTTTGGCGCTAGAAGAGGTTTTGGATCTGTGTTTCCTTGATTTGTTGATGTTCTTTTCTTTCCATATATGGTATGATTCACATGCGTTAGAACTCGCCGGTATTGTCTTAGTTACCTTTACCTGCTATTTAAGGATGTTATGCTCACTGTGTAGGATGTTCTCTATGACTCCTCTCTTATTTAACTAAAAGTGGTATATCATATGGCTCATGTTTTGAGATGTTATCATATGTTCTTTGTTTCCATTAATAGTATGATTTGCAAACCATAGAGATCGCCGCTAATACTTCAACCGCTTTATCATATTATTCAGAGAAATTATATTCACTATATAGGATTTCTTCATCTTGTTTTGCTATATATGACATACCATGTGATTTGGTGTAGTGATTCTCTTGTAGAATATTACTAAGATTAGGAAAGCTTGGATATTTTTAGTATGCTACGGCGACAGATCTTAACTTTCTGAGACTATTTACTATTTTTGGAAATTGTGCTGGGTTCAATGCTGTTTAAGGACTTTATCACATATTTCACTTTTCTCACATAAGCAGTAGGGAAAATAGTTATGTGGATAGAAAAATGTTATTCTTGGTATGGGTTTTCCTCGGAAAAGTACAAATATAGATATATATTTCCGGCTAAAGAGTATCTCTTCCGGTGGGTCAGTATGAGCTTCATGTTCATAGAGGAAATGGCATTTTAAAACCTTTTCAGAAGTTTTCTTAAAACTAGTACCGTACCATCACTTTGATTTGAAAATTATAACCACATATGATGTTTTTGCAATTCTTGTCATGATTAGGTCATCATCTGCACGTCACGTGAGCTAAAGCTGTTCTTTTTGTCTTTCATTCATCAACATTCTGAAAAGCAACCCAACTAACTTATTTGGCATTTACCCACAGTACTAACAGAGCAATACTGTCAGGAAGTGTGTTTGTCTTCTTTTACAGGATCTCGGCGAATGGGTCCTAGAGAAAGAAGCGATAAAGCCCCGGCGGGTAGGCCTCCTCGACATCCTATCCCTCCTACACCAGCGACGTTCCCCAGTGGTCACAACACTAGAAGCAGGGCAATGGAACCAGCTGGTCCAGCGAACCCTAATCTGGCAAGCTCATCTCGCCGATCACCAGTCCAACGAGTAACTCGCCAAGAAGAAGTTTACATGGAGGATATTACTCGCTTTGAGAATGCAGAAAGGTCACCTGAGCCTAATCCATTGCTAAGGAGAATCAGTAGTGAAGTAGAAGCAAATGCTTGCGGCGAGCAGATTGGTGGCGAAAGATTCACCATAGGCGAAACATCAAATGCAGGAGGAGCAACTCAAAACGCAATTGCAGCAGGCACAGTGACAGCTAACGTTCAACAGCAATTGGTACAAGATGTTGGCGAAGCACCACATGTAGCAGAAGAAGCTCCAGCGGTGGTGGCAGAAACTCCACAGGCGGCAAGCAGAAATGATGTGACGGTAGTGCCTGGAGCTACTGTGACTCGTCCAGTGGTGATAGCAGATAACACTGGATCCACAAATACTACTGAAGCGTTGTTGAGGCAAATTCTAGAGGCCAATAACAGGCAGGCGGATCAAGTACAGAGGCAAATGCAATTGCAGATGGAGACGGTACTTCAGAGTCATAGAGAATTGATGGCGGCACAAAATAAAGGTCATGCATCCCACTCACACTCAACTCGCCGTACGTCCCATGCACATTCATCTCGCCATGAGTCCCATGTACATTCGTCCCGCCATGAGTCTCATACAACTCGCCGAAGCGAAAAGAGTGAAACCAGTTCTGCAGGCATTTCAGAATCATCGGCGAAATATGATGAAAGAGGCAGAAGGGTGAATGTGCCTGGAAAAGATAACAAAGATCATAGTAGCTCAAAGCGGCTGCATAAAGTAGATAAAGAGATGAAGAAGGATCTTCGCCGACTAAAGCATAAAGTGGAAGCTTTGAGTGGATCTTCAAGGGAGTCGAAGTATAGGGTTGCACTGTCAGAGGCGCAAAAAACACCCTTTCATGATTGTATCACCTATGGATATGTGTCCCCAAAATATTCTACGCCTAAATTCACATCCACCTATGAGGGAACAGGGGATCCTTCGCAGCACTTAAAAGCTTATAAGCGAGATATGGCGGCTTGGGTAGGATCAGATCCCATAATGTGCATGGCATTCCCCGCTACACTCAAAGAGGAGGCCTTAGCTTGGTTTGATGGGCTCGAAGAAGGAAAAATCAAATCTTTTGAGAAGTTGGAATGCAAATTTTTGCGTGCCTTTATTCAGAACAACAGAAGTCGGCCGGGCGTGGAAAGATTATTCAACATTAGGAGAAGGCACATGGAGGCTTACAAAAATTTTATTCAAAGATGGAGGAAGGCAAGCAGTGAAGTGGGGTCAGAAGTGTCAGAAAAGGAGAAGATAAGGTCATTTCTTAGTGGTATGGAGACGACAGACCAATTGTACCAAAAGTTATTTTGGGACATGCCGAAGGACCTACAAACCTTGAGGGCGATGCAAGATGAGTGGCTAAATTATGAAGAAATCCGAGAAGAGGAGTTGCGCCTTAAGAAGGAGAGAGCAAAGCAGATTCACTCAATTAACAGTTTCTCGCCGGAAGATCAAGAAGAAATCAAGAAAGAATGGCTGAAGGCTGATCAGCGAAGATTGGTGCAGAATCCCACTTCGGCGATAATAGTACCTGAAGCAAGAGTGCAACAACAGCAAGTTACCGCCAAACATCATTGGAATTCGCAGAAGCGAGAGAATTATGATGGACGTGACAAGCAAGACAATAGGGGAGGAAACTATGGACGAGGAGGAAGAGATAATCGACGAAATGGGAAAGGTGAAAGAAGATACAACGGAGATAATCGAAAATTCGGCAGAGGCAACCAACAACCTTTCCAAGATGCTACTCTACCAAAATTGCGTGTCTCCTATACGGATGCATTTGGTCAAATTGAAAGTTCCAACTGTAGGGACGACATCCGCTATCCTTATAACAGAGGAAACCCAAGGGCCCCGCCGACCAATACCAATTCCTTTTGTCAATTTCATCAGTTTCATGGCCATACAACTGAGAACTGCACCGGCGTACAACAGGAAGTTCATCGATTCATCCGCTTGGGGAAATTCCAGGAATTCTTAGAATTGCCACCACCACCTCCTATCATGGTCCAGCCAATTCAAGCCATTCCAGCTCAGATTCCAAAGGTGTACGAGGTTAAGGTTGAGCGAGATTTGTTGGAATTAGATTACTTTTCCATTGTACATTCAAAGATTACCAGAGATGAGTTTCATGATAATGTTCTATCTCGCGTACACAAGCGAGATAGAATGGGAAATGAGATCTGTAGTGTTGCCGTTAAGCAAGAGCCTTTGCAAGATTGGATGAAGGCGTGTGTTGGGTTCTCCGCCGAAGAGATCCCTCCTGAAGGTAGAAATCATAACAACCCTTTGGTTCTCACCATTCAGATGGAGCAATTCAGGCTGCCAAAGGTGCTTATTGACCCAGGAAGTTCTGTGGATATCCTCTTTAATACTGCCTTCGAGGCGATGAGGGCGAAAGATGATAAAATACCCTCGCCAACAGTCTCCTCCTATAACATTTATGGGTTTAATGGCATCGCTTCTAAGCCTAAAGGCGAGATTGAATTTAAAGTTAAGATTTGCGAGGATTATTTCTTGAAAACTACTCTTTGTATTGTGGATGTTGATTCGCCGTATGCTGCAATTCTGGGAAGACCATGGCTCCACAGTTTGAAGGGAGTGCCTTCTACTTATCATCAACGTTTAAGATTTCCCACACCATTTGGAGTCGCCGAGTATGTAGGAGATTTAGCAGTGGCTAAAGCGTGTAATTCGGCGGATGTGCAAATGCGAGAAAATCGAAAAGTGAAGATCGCCGAGAAAAAGAAGCTTGGCAAGGAAGCAGTTAAGGAGCAGGAGATTCTGGACTTCATCGCCAACCCAATCACATATGTACACTCAGTGAACTCGGTAGAAGATTCGGCGAAGTCTGGAGATAAAGCCTTGTAGCAATTAAAGGAACCATCGCCGCTGGGAGAACCAGAATTACATTTTACGGCGGTGGAACCCACTAAGGATGTTAATATCGGCGACGATCAGGATCCAAAGATGGTAAAAATTGGTACTCTGTTAAATGAAAACGAATCGGCGGAGTTGCTAGCACTACTCAAGGAATATGTTGATGTCTTTGCTTGGGGCATGAACGAGATGCCGGGAATTGACCCGGCGATAGCATGTCATAAATTAGATATTGATCCAAAGATTAGACCATTCAAGCAAAGAATAAGGAAATTGGCCCCGGCTTACAAAGAAGCAGTAGAGGCAGAAATTGACAAAATGAGGGCATCTGGTATAATAAGGCCAGTGCAATATCCCCAATGGATAGCCAACATGGTGGTAGTACCCAAAAAGAACAAGGGAGTAAGGATCTGCATCGACTTTAGTGATCTCAATAGAGCCTGTCCAAAGAATAGTTTCCCACTGCCGAGTAATGACCAGACTGTAGACGCGACATCAGGTCACGAGTTGCTGTCATTTATGGATGGTTATTCAGGGTATAACCAAATACCTTTGGTGGAGGAAGATCAGAAGCATACAGCCTTCTTCTCCACTAAAGGACTATTTTGTTACACTCGAATGCCATTTGGGCTAAAGAATGCCGGCGCTACTTATCAGGAAATGGCGCAGAAAATGTTTGAAAAATGGATAGGGAAAACGATGGAAGTATGCGTCGATGACATGCTCGTCAAGAGCAGGAAGAAACAGACTCATGTGGAAGACCTCAGAGAAATATTTGATCACATGCGTGTTACTAAGTTAAAAATCAACCCGGCGAAATGCGTCTTTGGTGTAACTTCAGGAAAGTTCTTGGGATATGTCGTCACCAAGAAGGGAGTAGAAGCTGATCAAGCCAAGATCAATGCAATTATAGAGATGCCCTCGCCGGTAACAGTAAAAGATGTTATGCGACTTAATGGGACCTTGGCGTCTCTTAACAGATTCATCTCTAGGTTCTCCGACAAGTGTAAACTATTTTTCCAGACATTGAAGAAAGGAAAAAAATTTAACTGGACTGAAGCACATGAAGCTGCATTTCAGGGCATTAAAAAGTACCTCGCCACTCTCCCAGCAATTCAGCCACCTGAGCACGGCGAGGAACTCAGGGTATATCTCGCTGCAACACCTTTTGCCATAAGTTCAGTGCTTGGAAGAACCAAAGGCGGGGAAACACCTATATATATTATATCAGTAGAACGTTGCAAGGGGCAGAAAAGAATTACACCAAAATAGAGCAGTTGATTCTGGCTTTGGTTTTCGCATCTCAACGACTACGTCCGTATTTTCACGCCCATCCCATTGTGGTCCTCACCAAAACTCCAATTGAATCGATCTTGCACAGTTCTCAGCGAGTGGGACGCATCGCCAAGTGGAATCAACAGATTGAGCAGTTCGGCGTCCAATATGAAATACTTTCAGCTCAGCGGTCTCAAGTCATTGCAGACTTCCTCGCCGATTTCCCAATTGATGAAGAAGAAGAGATAGAAGAAATCCCATCCTCCTTGGATGAGCGAGAGCACGAGGTACCAGATCTATTGAAGTGCAGTCCTGATGGATGGGAGGTTTATGTAGATGGTTCATCAAATAAAGAAGGAAATGGAATAGGAATTGTCCTTATCTCGCCAAAAGGAGCAAGGATAATACACTCGTTAAGGCTAGAATTCCCGGCGACTAATAATGAGGCAGAATATGAAGCAGTTATTCACGCCATGCGAATACTCATTGAAATGAAGATTATCGATGTTAGATTGACAAGTGATTCCCAGCTGGTGATTCGACAAATATCTGGACGATACCAGACAGCAGACCCGTCTATGCAGAAGTACCTAAACTTGCTAGGGAGTACGCCCAGAGGATCACAGGTATCAAGTTTCGCCACATCTGCAGAAAAGATAACAGGCACGCCGATGCACTGGCGTTTATCTCCTCAATGATGACAAATCCGGATGTTCCTTCAATAGCTATTGAGAGAGTGATGCAGCCATCGGTAGCAGCGAAAAGGCAAAGAGAAGTATTAACAACAAGCACTGAAGAGTCAGCGGAGACAGATTGGAGAGCGCCGATACGGTATTATTTGGACCACTTAACCTTACCAGGAAAGCAAATTTTAGCTCATCAGGTCATCAGTCGCTCGGCGAATTATGAACTCCGAGATGGAATCTTATATCGCCGGTCATTCTCTGGACCACTTCTACGATGCGTATCAAGGGAAGAAGGCAATAAATTATTAAAAGAAATCCATGAAGGAGACTGCGGGAATCATAGTGGCCAAAGAGCTTTGGCCCTGAAGGTCAGAATGCAGGGATACTACTGGCCTTGGATGAATAAAGATGCAAAAGAATATGTTCAACGATGCAAACCATGTCAGTTGTATGGAAGAAGAATTAAAGCACCGGCGACATCTTTAAATTCAGTGCTCAGCCCTTGGCCTTTCGCCAAGTGGGGCATTGATATCATTGGCCCACTAACTACAGGCTCTGCACAACGGAAATACATTATTGTGGCGACAGATTATTTCACCAAATGGTGTGAAGCTAAAGCTATCAGGAAGAAAACAGGACAAAAAGTATTCACATTCATTTGGGAGAACATATTCTGCAGATTCGGAGTACCAGTGGAGATATGTACAGATAATGGAAAGGAGTTAGTCGGCGACAACATAAGAAAGTTACTCGCTCATTACAGCGTCAAGTTAGGGAAATCAACTCCCCTATACCCTCAGAGTAACGGCCAGGCAGAAGCCACCAATAAGACTATTGGAATGGGACTGAAGAAAAGACTGGAGAAGCATAAAAAGGCATGGTGTGAGCATTTGCACAATGTCTTGTGGTCATATAGAACTACGGTTCGAGAAGCAACTGGAGCATCTCCCTTCTTACTCACTTTCGGCGCTGAGGCAGTACTTCCATCTGAAGTAATCCTACCCACTACAAAGCATGAGGCATGGGAAAAGAATCTGAATACAGATCTAATCGTAGCCAAGCTAGACGACTTAGAAGAGCATCGGCTGATCGCCCTTACACACATGGAGAATTACCACCGGCGGCTATCAAGAGAATACAACAAGCGGGTGATTCCAAGAGAATATTTGCCTGGCGAGTTGGTGCTTCGAGAAATTCCTCCCTCTCAGCGAGAAGGATGCAGGAAATTGGAGCCTGTATGGGATGGCCCTTATGTGGTCAAAAGAGTAGCTGGACCAGGAGCGTATGTACTGATTGACGAGCATGGCGTGCAACTTGAACATCCATGGAATGCCAGGTTCCTTAAGAAGTACTATCCTTGAGGGAAACAATGTAAAATCCGAAGTCTTGGGCGGGCATAATACCCAAGAAATCTTATTAACTGATGTAAAAGAACAGTGAATAAGATCCGGGGACGTAGGTTTGCTATCATGCGCCGAACCCCGTTAACAAATTACTGAGTCATTTACATTTTTCATTCACTGGGTAATCTAACTACAGTGATAGGCTATAAAAGCTCTAAGAGCACAATAGCTGAGGCAAAGTACTCAGCAATAGGCTATAAAAGCCACCTACAGATGCACAAATGCCCAAGGCAATAAAATCCATACCAAAACCCTGATCAGGTACTAAGGCCATGTGCCATCTTTGGAGGCATGATGCCCAGATCATTAAAATCAATTAAGAGCCAAGATCTCTTATGAAGTAAGCTTGCTTGCATTGAGTGAACGCACCTACTTGTAAGAGTTAGTCCGACCCAGGCTTAGTTGTAAGGCCAGTCGTGTTACTTGATGATCTGTAAGTGTTTGGGCGAATAAGAACCCTTTTGTTGTAGCATCACATTCGGCGGAGCCGTCGGTGTGTTAATCCGTCTACACCATAGCATCACCTCTGGCGAAAGCTATAGTGTATTAAAGTCTATGGGGCAACCCAGGCAGCTTATATTAGATCGCCGACGGGCACAAGTGATGGTTACGGCTGGGGTCTAACCCTGTCGCTCCGAGAAATTGTTAAGTCAATTGTTAGAAATTGTTGGCTGTACAGGACCAGGACTTCACTCAATGGCAAGTTAAGTCTTTGAAGACAAGATAGAAAAAAGCATGTCGAGAATAGCAAAGGAAAGTTGCACATTGAAAGCAAGTGACAATGGACATAAAGATAACATTCACAAAAATAACATTCAAAAAGGGAAACAGTTCACTACAAGGAAACAAAAAATAGTAAGAGAAACACAAAAACTAGGGAGGTAGCAATTTATCCTCCTCAACATCCAAAAGAGCAAAAGACAGGCTACTTCAACACCTAGGATCAGCAAAAGGACTCTTTGGGGTAGAAGGCTTATTTTCTTCACGATCGCTGAGGTCATCCTCGCCCGCATCTTCAGCTCTAGCACTTTCAGGTTGATTAGCAACGGCGATAGCACTTTCTGCGATTGGCTCGTTGACAGACTGGCTAATCTCGGCGGTAGCACTTTGCTCGACGATTGGTTGGTTAGCATTAACAGTCACCATTCATGTACTCTGCTCGCCGAGCTGTTCACCTTCTGCGGTTCCAGTATTGACAACAAGAGACTGATTTGGTCCCTTAGGATTTTCATCCTCAATTTCTTCTTCTGAACTTTCTTCCTCAGATTCCTCTTCTTGGTAATTCTCTTCTTCTTCTTCTTCTTCTTCTTCTTCATTCTCCTCTTCCCACAACACTTCCTTTCCTTTGGTGCTTGCCTTCTCTTGCATGGCGAGTTGTTCAGGAGTAGGTCACCGATAAGCCAAGGGAATTTCCACTCCCTGCTGAGGCAGGAACTTGTAAGCAAAATCTTGAGCGCCGATAAAGGCAGCGCTAACAACATCATCCTTATGACGCTTCTCCCAATACTGGACATCGCCTTTGGCCTCGGCGACCTCAATCTGAAGACCATCTCGGGCGCTCTCAAGTTCTTGAATCTTGCCAGCACAAGAGGCATGATCAAGAAGTTGCTTATTCAGATCCGCAAGCTTGCCAGCACAAGAATCATGTTCTCTGAGCTTCTCGGACAACTCTTTTATCTTGTCGGGACAAGACTTGTGCTCCTTGAGCTCATCAGAAAGCTCCTGGACCTTCATCTCAAGTTCATGACAGCCTTTGGCGATCTCCTGGTGATGATCTGCTTCATTCTTTAGCCTCTGGATGGTAGCTGAGGCAAAAGGAGAAAAAGATATGGTAAAGAAGACGGAAAACAAACATAAGCATGATAAGTTATGGGTAAACCCTATAAAAGCTACCTTCTAGGTTGTGGACATGTCCTCGCATGCCCTCTTGTGCTTCCCTAAACTGATTCATATGGAACTCAAAGTTTTCATTAGCACACGGACCTAACATTTGTTCTATTTGGCGCTGTTGGGTAGAACATTGCTTGTATAAATCAATCGTCAAAGCTTCACGCCTCTCCGCCATATCTTTCCAGCGTTGAATTTGAAACTCGACGGTCTCTTTCTCAGTGCTTAAGCTAATAATTTGAGAAGCCAACTTATCAGCTCTGGACTTCTCTTCTTTCCAGAGGAAGGAAGCTCGTTTATGACTTGTCTCAGCCTCTGTCTTGGCGGCAAGGGCTAGTTCCTCTCGGCGAAGTGCATCATCACGTTGGCTAGTCATTTGGCCTAATTCCGATCGAGCAGCTTGATAAGTATTACAGAGGTTTCTTATAATATCAACATCCTGATCCAACTCTCGGCGACACCATTTAAGGTCCTTGAGGAAAGTGAATAATTGACTACACTGCTTAAAGTTGCTATTACTAAGTCTCTCGATTTCGGATTCAGCTCGCCTAAGCCTATCGTCATCGGAGGAATGGCAACCTTGGAGGGCAGGAAATCTAAGGGTCGGCGAAAGAAACAAAACGGGAAGAAAAATAACATAACAGAAAGAGATATGGAGAAAACTTACTTTGCTGAGTTGTAACTGTCAGGCTTCGCTCTCGGGCCTCATTCCTTAACCTTTCAACTTCTTGGCCGCGCACCACCGCATCATGTGTCAGCTGACTGATTTGATTTTTGAGATTAATGATCTCACGGCTAAGACCCTCATTGGCCGAGGCAACACTCAAACAATGATGGAAGTGCTGAAATTACAAGGGGTAAACATAAGTGTCCAACGACGACAGAGCTGAAAAAGATGATGTCTCAAAAGGATACTCACCATGTTGAACAAATTGAAGTGTTCTTGATAAGGGATGATATCTGCAGCCTTGTGGAAATTTGGGTGATGAACAAACCCAGGACGACTATATTGAGCCAAAGTCTCAAAGTACTCCTGGTCTGTACAGTCATCCGCCACACTGAGCTTATCGAAAGCTTCGTCGAGCATATTAGAGGCAGTCGGCAGCAAGCTTCCAGGTCCCTTAGTGGATTGAGGAGTAAGAGGATGCCGAGGAAACCTATCAAGAACGACTAAGCCAGCGAGATGTGGCTCCAGTGCTGAGGCAGCAGAAACATGTTGAACAAAGGGTATCTCAGGTTTCTTTGAAGAAGAAGATGGTTTGGAAGTATCTTGATCACCAGATATGTTGAGCGCGTCCAAATCCATGTCAAGATGATCATTGCTCTTAGGATATGTTTCAGAGTCTTGATGCATGTCTTCCATATTTTCAGTAACAGGAGGATTGGTAGAACCATCCTTTGCAGACTGATCAATGAGCATATTGGAACTATCCTTCAAAGGTTGATCGACGAGCAAATTGGGATTATCCTTGACGGACTTATCGGCGACTGTCTCAAGGTTTTCCTGGCTAGAGGCAGTCTCCTTAACTGATTGAGAAGAAGTTGGAGGAGGAGGAAGATTCTCTGAGGCAAGTCGGCGAAGTTCTTCGGCTACCTCGGCTGGAGATGGCCTGGGTTTCTTTGGGCGCTGCAAATTGAATATCACCAAAGACACACCTATCAGATCTCGGAACAAGCAGAGGCAAATATAGATATATATTTTAAAAATATATTCGCATATATTTTTAAAATAGGTTAAGTTAAAGTGCTTGTTTCTAGATCTTCAGTTGGATCTTTGCTAGCTCTGGAATAGTTCTATTAAGAATAGATATATATTTACCTGAGAAGGATCGGCGGTATCTTCTCGTCCTCTTTTTGTTCCAGCGATTGCATCAGCTGAGAGCTTGACATAGTCTCTATCATTCACTCTAAGAAACTTGCCATTTTCATCCTTGGCATACTTGTCGGCATCAGGCCAGACTACATTCCAGAAGGTATGCCCGGCGAGGTGGGAATGCTCAGGCAAAAAAGCTTCCCGGATTCTGGTTTTTTCATCATCCTCCCAACCTAGTAACCAGGGCCCGTCGATGAGACAAGGAAGATTGGAAAAGTCGCCCTCAGAGCTGTGACGAACAGTTGGTTTTGCATCTGTGCTTGTGAACTCGACATCGGCGAGTAGCAGGTCTGCAGCAGGATAATTCCTTTTGGGTGTAAATCGAACAGCCCAAGGATCAGTCTTTCTGGCGCAAGAAGCCACAGAGTATTGTTCAAGGAATTTCTTCACAGTAAACTCCTCAGGTTTATGAGCATCCAGCTTGGCGAGCAAAGGATAGTTAGTCTGCCCATCTCGGCGCTTGCTCCACTCAGTCATTACTCGGATAGCATTCCCTGTTAACTGAAAAGGACTTCTATTAATCGCCACAAGAAGGTCGACGATAAAAGTATTTTTTGGATTGTAAAGAGGAAATGTTAACCCAGACTTCAGCTGACCAAAGGCAACAGCGGCCCAAGTGTTACTCGTCTCTGATCGAAGGAGGTCGTCGACAGATAGTAGATCAGATGCCCTTTTGGTTTCAGGCAGAGAATGGATTTTGGGGTTGAGATAATCTACTTTGAAATAGGCACAATAACCAGGCCAATCAGTCTTCCAATTCGGTACCTTTTGGTCAGTAGCTTTGGCCTTGCTAGCCTTACTTTTGGATCTGGAGGATTTACCAGTGGAAGCCATTAAAATAACTTGAAAGTGGTCGGAAAAGATGAAGATTGGTGGTTTCCGGTGAAAAGTTAACCGGAGAAGATGATGATTGGTGGCTGCCGGTAACGGAAAATGGCAAAAAAGAGATCTGTAGCAGAAATCAATGTAAAAAGAAGAAAATAAGACATCGTCTCAAAGTAAAAAGAGGAAGGAAGAAACAACAGTTATTCAAGGGATAATGGAAATCTTCAGTCTGTGTAAAAGAAGGAGGAAAATGAAGAACTCAGGCGAAAAATGCAGCAGCAGAAGGTTTAGGGTTTAGGAGAAGAGAACTCGTAAAGGAGAAAGCAGATGCAGAGTCAAGTATTTATAGGAGTAAAGGGAAAATCAACCGGCGATAACGGTTGTGAGCTGTGATGGAGTAATGGGGATCATGGGTGTAAACGGTTACCAGTCATAAAGTGGAAGTGACGCATGGAAGACACGTGGAGTAACTGATGCATGGCAGTAGACGTGTGGCGTGAAAAAAGCTTAGTGGAGAACGTGGGGCGGTATTTTCGGCGAGTACGAAAGTTTCATCCCCGGCGACTAAAGTCTTAGGAGATGAAAGAGGCTAAATGTAAGGGTAGAAAATACCTATACGATATAAAAGCATCCTAGATGAGATGCTATATAAAAAGAATACAGCTGAGATGTCCTGGATCAGCGAGTGATAGGTTGGGCGATATATGATTTTGGGTTGACTAGCATGGCGCGGCGAGTGCATGGAAGAAACCAAGATTACGTCGAGTAAGGGAACAACGAGTGAAGACACGTCATCAGTTGTTAGGTGATATTTAGGTGAGCATTTAAGGGAAGTCAGAACGGATATATTGTCAGGTTGACTGGTTGACTCAGCGGAGGATGCGTCACCAACCTTATCCCCTTGAAGATTCTCTCGTCTATGTATATAAAGTAACATACGAGCTCGCCGATGTATGTATGGCGGTGAGTCGTGACAAATAATGTCAGCCTAAGTTTGTTTGTATTAGCTGTATAGCACCATGTAAAAAGGTCTATAAATAGTGAACTAACCTACTGAGAAAGGGGTTGGACACATTTTGGGATTGGTCTGGAGAGAGGAAAAGTACCACACTTGCTCTCTACAGCCCAAGACTAAAATTAGGGTTCTTGTTTGAGAGTTTAAGCTTAGAAGATTAGCAAGGTAAAGAGAGAATTGTAATTATGCTTATACTAGTGATAATCCTTGGATGTAGTCCTTACTTAAGGGGGCGAACCAAGTAAAAACATCTTGTCAAGTATCTCTAACTCTCATCTCTTTTATATTCCTTATGATTATTGTGTTG
>JAJJMA010014286.1:1945-60751 GCA_023529015.1 Papaver nudicaule | reverse complement strand
GACATACCAACGCTAGTGGGTTTGACCGGACAATGCCCTAACAGTATTTGAAGCACCAAAGGGGCCAGATTTGGCGCATTACTGAAGAAGGCGATAAAGTTCGGAAACTGGTTGAGTCTTCAGCGTTGTGGCCTGACATTGAGAATTCTCAGGTTGTCCATGACAGTGTTGTGAATGCTGCTTTGAGAGAGAGAGATATTGTCCTGAAACCGACACCTTGCATTTTGGCTTCGGCGATATGACTCTCATCTTGGACGATATGTTGTCCATTGCCCGCCTCCAAATTGAAGGAAAGGCGGATCACGAAGGGTACAGTGAAAGGATGGCTTGGCCACTACTGTATAAGCTATGTTTCGAAACTCTTGGGTGGAACCAAAGTAAATGTGAGGAGGAATTCAATATTTCTTTAGCACAGTCTGAGGAAAGCTTAAAAGAAACCGCGAGAAAAGACTTGATAGGTGGAAGGATGAGTTCGGGGGTACAGCCTCCTTGGAACTTTCTGATGATAGGGCTAACCAGGTGTCCATAGCTTTCTTTTTGTACCCACTTGGTACCATTTTCTTCCCCGACCAAAGTGGAAACCGTGTCGATATTGGCTACCTTCAGTTGTTGAAGACTATTACGGGCACCCATGAATATTCGTGTGGTTTGCCAACCCTTGCCTTCCTTTTAGACAATCTTAGAAATGCCTCGAGAGCGGGTGCTAGCAACATTGCTGGAAATGTTGGTATTTTACAAGTAATTTTTGATTTCCCATCTTCATTTTATCGTAATATGTTATGTTCATTTTCATTTGATTTGTAACCCAACGTTATGTTTCAATTTCAGTCATGGTTTTACGACCATTTTCTAACACTTCTAAGGCCATCAAAGAACCGACACTGGAATAAGGAAAAGATTCCTGAGGTTGATGAGGATGATGAAGATGACGATCGCCCGACAGGTATGAAGTATCCCTTCGAACAAAACCAAGTAAGAAAGAAGCATCAGAAGATAGAGTGGTTGAGGGAACAATTAGACGCCTTAGAAGCATCCCAAGTGGTGTTTGATTCTTACATACGCAGAGACCCGGAGACGAGGGAAGACAGTCGTGAGCTTTCACAACTTGCTTACTACAACGGGCCTATCTATCATCCTCATGGGTTTGTGATGACTAAGAGCAAGCACTATGGTTCATGTTTCCTAGAGATGTCTTGGAGAAATGGAGAAGAGCAACTACTATGGTGTAAAAATTCTCTATATTATAGAGATAGAGATGGATTTCTCTAGTTGGTTCTACCAATCCGTAGCAGGCAATAAAGATACAGATGCGAGGCGGGAACCGAGTTTCCGTAAAAAAGTAGGCTGCGGAAACTGAGTTTCCGTAAAAAGAGAGTTTTGGTCCCATCAAAACCCACTTTATTACAATAAATCCTATTAATATATTCTGAGCGGAAACTCAGTTTCCGTCCAAAAGTAAAGAATTTTTTTTTCTCCATAGTGGTTGCTTTTTTACACCAAATCTACCATCTCTATATCCTCATAATCTAGGGATGGCTTATGGCACCATAGTGCTTGCTCTAATCCTCGACGATGTCTCCGTCAAATTGGTTTTGTTCAGAGTGTTGTTCATCATGAGAACTTCAAATTGCAAGTAGATGGTACTAAAATTGACAAGAACTACATCAAAATGACATATTCTCCAACTCCATCTGTCACTGTATGGAACAATTTTCATGCATCACAATACAAAATCCTTAGAGGCGAGCTGATTCCTGCATTGGGCACAAAAGAAGCTGAACCAGATTATTTGCCATGGTTCCACTCTTGGGGTCATCCTTATGTGATCAACCACGATCCGGAAGCAATCCGATGGCTCGAACAAGAGAAAGTCAAACTCAAGAAGGCCGCTGAAGGGAAGGGGAAGAAATCCTTGGCGTTGTTGAGTAAAATGGCCAAAATTGGGGTATGCACATAAGTTGTACTATAAATTCATCATAGTTATTTAATCATAGTTTTTAGTGGTCATAAACTAATCCTACTTATGTTATTTGCAGCAAATACGAGTGGAAATGTTGGTAAAGAGCATGTGTGCCCACATCTCTAGTGGCAAAACAATGAGTGTAAGTAAACAGGTAGTCCTTAAAAACCAAATCGAAGGAATTCATGACCTTACACCCAAAGGAAATGAGCTTTTTCAAGACCTCGATAGGGGTACCAAGAGGTCGCGTGAATCCTCATCTTCTCGCCAGCCTCCTGAAGTATCGGATGAAGAAACTGAAGAAGAAGATATTGAGGAAGAGGCTATTCAACAACGTCGAACTCGAGGTGGTGGTCCTCGCATTGGTGAACCAAGTGGTAGTCGTACTCCCGGTGGTGGTCGTGGCACTCGTTGGGGTCGAGTTGGAGCAAAAGGTTGTGCTGCAAAAAACGAAGAAAAGGCTTATGAGTGAAAAATTTATGTTTTTATGAGTCTTAAACTTATGTTATGAATTTGGATGTTATTTTAGCTTGTTTGGATATTAGGGATGCTTTAGTTTATGGATGTTTGATCTTTATTTTATGGATGTTTGATCTTTAGTTAATGGATGGATGTTTCTTTTTGTTAATGGATGATTTGGTGGTTAACTATTCATGTTTGATAGGTGACAGGACAGAGTATTTGTGTTTTCAAGAGACTTATTATGACTGCAAACGAATTTAGGTGACATGCCGTAAGTTTGTTACGGCAAGGTGTGAATGCCAGTTAGTGGCCATAAACTACTTACGTCATGGTGTGAATACCAGTTAGTGGCCATAACTAACTTACGTCAAGGTGTGGATGCCAGTTAGTGGCTGTAAGTCTGTAGAAGGAAGGGGAGGGAGAAAAATTGAGTTACAGGAGAAGTTACGGCTGACAATCCCTATACAGATACCAGACGTAAGCCTGGTAAAGTTCAGTGAACTTTGTGCCGCAAAGTTACTAGCCGTAGATAGGTTTCTGGTGGCCGTAAGTTATCTACGGCTGGTTAGCTTTTATCGGTTTCAGCCGTAAGTGAAAATTCAAATTTCAAAATTTTGATTACTAATGCATTAAAGTAATTGTAAAGAGCCGTTGAGAGGCTCAACGACTCTTTTTGAAAAGCTTAGAGCCGTTGGACTTTGTTTTCTTATAAAACCCAACCATTTATTCACAAAATCCTCACATTCCTAAACCACACTCTTCCAAAGTCTCTTTTCTTTTGTTCCATAGTAACCTTTATCTCTTTACTCTAACTTTAGTAATCCAAAAATGGCTCACCGACCTGTTGCTGGTTCAAAGTTTACACAGAAGGAAGATTTTTTTCTTTGCGCAGACTACTTCACTTACTATCCGACAAAGGAGCAATTTCGGGCTTTCAAATGAAACTTGGAGTGCGGCTTACCTCCGGATACCTGGTGGGACATTACTGCGGACTTCTGGACTGAAACCAAAAACCCGATGACACGGAAAAAGTATGCGCCGCGGAAGCGATGGTTTAAAATTCAAAGACGGGTTCGTGAATACATGAAACTAGTGGCATTCATCAACCGATGTTGCCGTTTTGAGGGTGAAACCGATGAAGACATTGTCAAGAGGGCTCTAACGGAATGGCGTCGATTGCACAAAAAGGAGTTCAAATATGAAGCTCATTATAGGCAATGTAGGAAGTTTTTTGTGAATCTTCACAGTAGCAATGGTGACTTGATATAAGTAAGTCGTGATGGTAGTAAAAAAGTAATATATAAGGCATCTATGTAAGAGTTAAAGAAGTTTTTATTTGATGGAAAATGTATGTTGCATATATTTTTTTTTTTTGGTCGGACATGAATACTTATGGCTAATAATAATACAAATTACCAGCCGAAAGTTCAGTTACGGCTACTGAAGTTAGCCTGGGACCAGCCGTAACTAACCTACGGCTTTAAACTCAAACAAGCTTTCCAGTCGAAAGTTGAGTTACATCTTTTAAAGAACACTAGGAAGAAGCCGTAAAAGAACTTACGGCTAGACTATGACAGTCGTAAGTGTTGAATTTCATAAAATAAAACTTGAAAACATCAAGTTTTTGCCAAAATATTTCCATAATCCAAAATACATTAATCATGTTTCAACAAAAGGAACAACAAAAAACATCTATCACTAACAAAAGATTGACATTCCTTAGAACATTGACATATTCACCAACATCTTCAAGCTTCTTCTTCCTCTTTATCTTCTTCATCGGTCAAATCAATTGACGGTTGTTGGGGTTGTTGGGCTCGTTGCGACGATAACAAAGCATAGTGTTCATTTTCGTCTCGTATTGTACACACCATTCCTTAGCCATCTCTTTGTGCAAAGTTGTAGGTGTACGAGTAGAAAATCTGCATAGGTACTCAAGGAGCCATATCCATCAGATCTACTCATACATACAGTAGTTTAGTTGTGATTCAATGGTGCGAAGGCTACCAAGAACAGTACCGAAGGTAATCAAACAGTAATTGAAGGCTGAAAGTATATAATAGCAGAGACTAAATGTATGAAGATTTGTATATATTACGATGCTGTGATTACATGAATATAACCCTAAGAAACCAGAGGAGATATAGACCTATTCTCTCTCTTGCTGCTTAGGCTCAACCCAAAAAGAATCCAACCCTTACAACGTTTTCTAAGCTCGCCTTATATATGCCGAGCTTGGGTGGTTTACAGCTAATAAAGACAAACGATTCAATCGTGGTGGTGTCAGTCCCTGTCGAGTAAGGCAGTTTATTCGCTCCGAGGTTAATTCTGGGGCTTCGGTCCTTCGACATGGTCCGAATCCTTTCCTTAGGAGTCTTCACTTCGTTCGTATGTGACTTCTCCTTCTTCAGGCTGGTCCGAGATCTCGCTTCCGGTCCTCTCGGTGTGGTTTGGCTTCTTAGATGCGAGACACGTGTTCCGAGGGGTTTTACCCCCTACAGTAGGGGACAACGGTGGTAATTTGCAACCATTATCTAACTTAAGCCCTATGAAATGATTGCCTCCAATTTGTGCAATCGCAAGACGTATAGGCTTGCCAAGATCTCCATGTTCTTGACTATACCTTGCATAGTCGGGAGTGTACGTGTTATTACCACCACGGGAGAAGTAGTGAACAACACATTGGAATTCATCGGCAATTAAGTGCCCGCATTCCGGAAATGCCATCCAATTTCCACTTGACATAAAATCACCTTCCCCGATGAGTCTCCTATTCATTGCCTCTAGTTTATTATTGTCTTCCCCATCACCCGACAACAAATAGTAGTAAACATCCGGCTCTCGATTTAATCTTACATGCAACATCATCCTAACATTGGTGAGTTGGTTCACCCCGGGAAAGGGTCCTAGTTGTTCCGATGTAACATGGTAACCACAATTTTCATCGCCCTTTACATCTTCCATGGAAATTATGTAGTCATGAATTATAGAGGGGAGTTGCTCCATCCACTCATAATAAATCACTAGTGGAAATCGCCCCTTAAACGACCGATGGCACTAGTTGTATTCAAGCGTTATACGACCCCTATCCAGGGCCGTGGCAAGCGTTGTAAATAAAGCGCTTTATTTTTAAACGACCCTTCAACATGTGACGCTGTTAAACGACCAACATTTAGGGTCATTATACAACAACAACTCATCAGGGTCGTATCACTGGATTTAAAATTAAAAAAAATAGAATCAGATTGGCCAGCTGAAACAAATCTGATTCAGGAATTAGATCCTGAATTGGCTGACTGAGCTAAAACCAGTCAGATTAAACCTGAAATTGAACTCTAATTATAAATTTACAATGTAATGAAACTGTATTCACAAATACTAACAAAAATTCATTGTTTTGATTACAAAATTCAGAAGTCAATTAACAGACCAGGTTCAAAGTTAAACACCAAGTGATGTTGCCAACAAAAAAGGCACCACGAGCAAGTCATTTTGACTGATCAATTAAGTTCTAGAGATTAAAGACAAGTGAAAATTAACCAGCAAAACAATAAACTGCCCGATTATGAATGCTCCCACACTTCAGCTGCATCAAAAATGAGGTTTCAACATCAATTAACAAAAAAAACTTGGGCAGTGATGAAATTTGGAACAAAACATGAGACCTGAAAGCAAACCAACATCAAAGAAAACATCTTTACACCTCCAAAACAAAATTTCTAAGTCACTCTTACGCACGACCTCCTAAAATTCATTAAAAAAAAACCTGAATTCGATCCTTTAGAAATATCACCATTGACATGGAATAATCTTTAAAGCTTCAAAGCCACATAATGCTACACACAAAGGAACAAAACTTTAACCCAAAATTACTAACTTAAAACAACCAAAACATTAGCATCATGGCATCTGAAATGAAGTACCTAGACAAACCAATAACTCAGTCACATCCAGTGAGAAGTAACAAAGAATTTACCTCAGGGCCAAACCCATTAGATCTAGAATTGATTTCTTCAGCAGAAGCTTGGTTTCCACACCTGAAATGTAAACAGACAAGAATCTAAGAGAGTTCCGACCTAGAATTAACAAGATTTTAAGTAGCGATGTTTCCTATGATGACCAGAAAGTGATGTGAATCACCTTACACCATCATAACGTGATAAGTTTGAGGTTTCAGATAAAGCTAGATAGTAGTAAGCCAGTAATAACAAGGTGGATACTAAGTTGGTAAACAAAGACAAACAATGAACCAAGATAGGTTTCCATGAAGAACAAAACTCAACTGTAATCAGTTCTGCAAGCTATATGTTAGGATCATGGTATAACGGTGTAGCTGTCCTCACTGAACCAAACCAAGCATTAAGATATCAGAGCTCCCCACCACCGAAAAACATTAGTCAGGAATAGTAATATCTTCTCGCAACTCTTGTATTCATGAGATATATCTAAGATAACCACCTCTAATGGAACATGATAATTATGCCAGATATAAAACATAACCACAAAATGAACACTATACCTGATCAAACAATGGATGTTGAGCAAGATACGTAGTACTGCACTACATTGATTGGATTGAACCCTCTCTAGAAAGTGAGAAAATGTAATCAAGTCTTGTTTCTATTCAGGGCACAAATAACAAGATAACAAGAGACAAATACGAGAGGTAAAATAGAGAAGTAGAAAATTGAAATAGCAAACCTCAAATAGCATGGGGACCTAGACCTTGTTGAAGCCTAAGACCGTCTGAAATAAGCTTATCAGAACTTGCTTGATCATGTTGTTCACCTTTTCCTTTTTGCTTTCCTTTGCTCCATTTCTACAGAAAACAGATTTGCAGTCAGTATAAACAAAAACATAACACAGGAAACCCTAAAAAGTAAACTCAGAACGGAGATCTAAAAAATAAAAATAAATAAAAATAAAAAACTGATTCAATTACCTTCTTCTTCTGCTTGCCTCCACTAGATTTGGCGGGTTTGGAAGTAGGTGGTAGAGCTTTCCCATGTAATCTGAAACATATGATAAAACCATGTAACCAATCAGTTGGTCTATCTTTTCTTCACTATGTATCTTTCTGCCTCTTAAATAGTTCTATTAAAAATAACAGCAACAACTCAAAAGTGAGAATGATGGGCTGGTACTTTTGTGTAGTACTGAACTAAACAATATTTCTATTGCACAACCATTACTAAACAATCTACTGAAGATATCAAAACATTAGCCAAAACCAACACCGAATATCAATATTAAAGTCCCAAGAAGGATAATTAAGAGTTGATCATACCATATCGATCAAGTGATGTAGCCACCATATTAGAAGCAGCACCAAATGCTAATGTTTAATCCGTTTCTCTGTTTCATTCTGTCAAAAATATGAAGAAATATATAGTTATGAAATGAAATAAATTGACTGAGCAACTAAGTTACTATTTGTTATCCAATCAAAGGCTACAAGACAGGCAGTGATATATCCCACAATAATACCCTAGATAACATGCATCAAGCGAATTAACCTTATCTCTACATATCAAATCCAAAAATCAATTATAAGAATAGATAAGACCATCACAACAGATAACCCTAAATAAAATACCTAAATCGCAATAAAACCCAAATCTCCAAATCAAAACCCTAAATCGCAACCAAATCTTCCAAAATTAAAACCCTAAAACTGATTTCATATTCTATTGACATAGAATCAAATAAACAAACAATGATAATTATCATCAAATTCAAACAATCAAAACACAAAACAAACGAGAATAAAGAAACGAGATCTAAAACATATGAAAAAAGAAAAGTAAAATAGCCTTACCAAGATAAGATCGAACAAGGTAGCTTGATCTACCTTAACAAACTTAGCATCCCAGTTCATCAGCAGCAGAACAATTAGAAAGCCAGACGGAAAAGAAAGAAGAAAGACAGAGAAGAGAAAAGAGAAAAAAGCAAAGAGAGAGCTCGAGGGATAGACAGAGAGAAAAAAGAAGGAAATGAGTAGGTTAGATAGGGGTTCGCTGAAATTTGGGCAGAAATAGAAATTAGTATACGACATCTGGGGTGTAAAAATCTTGACCACACAAAAAACCATAGGGATGGGTCATAGTGTGGGTCGTGAAATCAGGACCAAACCGTAAATAAAGTTTTCTATACAACGACCCCTATTAGGGATTGTTTCTTTTTTTAGTGAAATTTTGATTTTTTTTTAGGTATACGACTCCCATTAGAGGTACTAGGTGTTGCAACCATTATTTAGGGTCGTTACTAAGGGTCGAAAAGGGACCAATTTCCACTAGTGAATCATATGGTAAGGCCTATGAATGTTACCAAGTTCATCTAGAGGGGTTCTATACATTCCACGAGGTTCGCAACGTATCTCCTTTCCATGCTTAAAAACCCTCATATTGTCAATCTCTTCAACAACCACATCCGGGGTGCTTTACTCCTTAGCTACCGGGGTGCTTCTCTTCTTCACTAAAAGGGTGCGATTCTTCTTCAAAACTTTGATTGGTAGCCTTACTATTGTTTTTTCGGGGGATGTTGACAAACCCTTGCCTTTGCCCTTCACATCTTTACTCTTCACATTCCCTTGTGTTGGAATCCCCTTGTCGTTACCCTTCACATTCCCTTTTGTTGGAGTGGCAACCGTTGGAATCTCCTTCACATTGGGTTGACGACTTGTTGAAGCTTTTTCCGTTGGAGGTCGTTTACGTTTCTTGTTGTTGACAAATGCTTGAAGGGTGCAATCCGTGTCGTCTAAACCCTTTACCTCCTCCAAGTTCTTCATCATCTCGAAGTCTTCACTCTCTTGTTGCTTCAACAAATCAAAGCCTGAGGGGTCTCTTGTCTTTGACTTAATATTTCTCTCTCTTGCGGAAACACGACCAACTCTCCGGGGAACCTTGGTGTTAGGCCTACCCTTACCATTCTTCTTTTTATCCGGCTCAAAAAGATTACATCTAGTGTGTGCATAAGCCCATGCTCGAAACCGTGCGCACCAAGATTGCCTTTGTCCCACATTCATGTCCTTCCAATACTCCTTCATTGCTTCATATTCATATGTCTCATTAAACTCTCCCCCAAAATCGTCATCGAGGACTCTCCCCCAAAATCGTCATTGCCTTTTTGCTAGGCAGCCTTGATACATGGCCAGAGCATGACAGCCTAGATACAGGTGTCAGCGCCAACTGGTGCCCATGTCAGCAACAACAGTTTCCACGTCCTCTCGCCAGATTTCAACTGCTGCCAGTGAGGGTCGACTCCTAGCAGTCCAGTTTTCAGTTTTTAACTGCTGCCATTGAGGATCGACTCATGGCAGTCCAGTTTTCAGTTTTCAACTGCTGCCAGTGAGGGTCAACTCATGACAGTTCAGTTTTAAGTTTCAACTTCTATCGGTAAAGAGTCGACTCCTGGCAGTCCAGTTTTCAGTTTCATCTCCAACTCAAGTTAGTCAAGTTATATTTACTGTAAACAGTTCAGTCCAGTTCAACCCGCAGCTGGTGGAAATTCAGTTTCATCACAGACACTGCGACCTAGCTTGGGAGCGACATTTATGACAGATGAATATTGCTTCAAGATAATACTTACCACAACAACAAAGACGGATCGCAGTTGGGGGCGTCTTTGAAGTTTCTTCCACAGATTGTGGAGGCAGCAACGTTTCTCTATAACAATAATTTTTCGCATTTGGGGGCGAATTACATCATCAAACGACAAACAGAAGGAATAACTGAATTTCTTAACCCCCAACAAGTTGGAGGTTAAGAGGGGGCGATGTTTGTATCATGGCTAAAATTGCCACAGTTTGGACCAGATTACCCTTTTTGGTGACCACCTAGCTATAAGCTCAAACTGCCAGCCCGCTTAACCAGCCTGTCGTGCATCCAACCAGCCCAGTCCAGCAGCCCGTATTGTCAATAGTCAAGGGAGGGAAGTTAACTGTTGGTCAAAGGTAACCGTTGGCCGGAGTCGGTCGAAATCAACTGTTGACCGAATTTGGTCAAAGTCAACTGTTGGTCAAAGCTGGTCAAAGTCAACTGTCGGTCAAAGCCAAAGTCAATTGTCAGATAAGTCAACTATTCCGTACAGACTGGGCCAGAACTACTTTTGGAGAGCTAGAGGAAGGTTCCAGAAGTATCCAGAAGCCTTGCTGCCCAAGTTAATTGTTGAATCATAATTAGGGTTGAATTCATATTTTGTAACTGTATATATAGGGGGGGACATAAACCCAGAAGGGAATCCCAATTCCCACACTCAAAACCCTAGAAACTCTGTAACTCAGAAATCAATAAATAATCGCTCCCCAAGGGGATTCACCCGTGGATGTAAGCACAACAGTGCCGAACCACGTAAAATCTGTGTTTATGCCTGTTTATGCATGTTTCATCATCATCTTCAATATTCGTGATTTGTGTGAGAATTTATTCCCGTACAAACACTTAGCTTATATCACCATAGTTATAGATGGTGATGTTGGTGCTGGACAACACAGATCTATTTTCTGGAAAGATTACCATTTTTGTACTTAGATATTCGGCCCATAACTAACTTTACAATTTTGAGCTGAATTTCACGTTTATTATTCAGCCATTACTTGATTTCCTATGTGAGGGCCGAATGCATGGTTTTTAGTTTCAAACATTCGGCTCTCTCATTAGGCGCGGAATGTAGCTCTGGTGAGACATAAAAGTCTCACCTTTAGATCAATTTAGGCTATAAAAACGTAATTAAACATGTGTTTGAAGTATACATGTGGATTAGAAGCATTGGGTTCATCATACAATGGCTTATCTTCCGGATTTGTAACATAAAATCCATCGAAACCGTCATTTTCCTCTTGAGTTTTCGGTAGAGTGAAAACGTTTCGTTGCGACAAAAAATCTCTCATGTCCGGATCTCTCGCGACGGGAACGAATATCTTCGTAGGTTTCTTACGTGGAGGTTCACCAATGTTCTCTCCACAAAATATCCCACAAAAATCACACCAAAAACCTAAGTTTGTCTTTTTTCCCCCCATTTTTTTCCGAAATAATTTTGATCTAGCAATGCTAGAGCATTTTTGATTTAACATTGCTAGAGCCATCTTATCTACTAATCCAATGGTGGTTGTGGTTTTGAATGAAAATTCAGTTTTTACCCTTGAAGTGAAAAACTCCACTGAAAACCTCCACCACTAGATTAGTTGATCCAATGGCTCTAGCAATGCTAGATCAAAATACTTCTCCTTTTTTTCTTCTCTCCCAACCCAAAAATCAAGCCCAAAAATCTGATTTTCTTTCTCTATAACTTAACTAAACATTAATCATATACTTAACTCTGATCATTATTATTAACACTGATCATTTATTTAAATAAGTTTGGAAACTAAGGGGAACATCAACATTACTTGGGGGAGGTCCGAAAGAAGGAAATGAAGAATTTGGAGAGGGCTAAAGCACTTTGCAGTTTGTAAGAGTAAAGAATGCGATCAAACCCCAGATGATCACCTCCCTAATAGAGGGACAAGAATCCAGTTTACTACAATGTGGTTCCTTTATAGTCACGTTACTTAGTACAATTTTTTAGCAGTTGACTTTTACTTAGTATAAAAAAAAAAAATTGGCCGAAGAGGCGACGGGAGAGGCGACAGGAGTGATTTTTTTTTTGAAAGAAGTTGTGTGGATTTCATTTGATCAATCCCCGTCTCTACCAAGATCTTCACATCCTTCTAATCTCCTACTCCTCAGTTTTTTTTTTTGACCCCTTAATCACCCTCTACGAAAGACTCTTGTTGCTGCCATTATCGGTTCTCTTTTTAGGGTTTTTTTTTTCCCACCGATGAAAACCAGACCATAGCATGGTCAGAACTAGGCGTAGCTTGGTTCTTGAACTTCAATCATCTGCTTTTCAAGACCCCCAGGAATATATTCAATCTTCTGCTTCTCCTCCTAAGGTTTCCAGCGTCCCTCGAGCTCCGGCCAAAACCAGACGACAGCCTACGGCAAAGTGTTCTTCTTCGGCTGCTTCAAAAACCCATGGCGTCTGCAAACACCTTCAATCTTCTGCTACACCAGACTCATGTGCTGTTGATTTCCCTATTGTCACCATGACCAAACCTGGCAGTTCCGTGGCCTTTCGATCCTCTGCAACCCCGTCGGCTACTGGCAGTTTTTGGAGGAGAAAGAACGTCGCTACATCGACTGAACAGCCTTCTCCTGTTGCCTGCAACTTGTCAGACGATATTATTTCAGCAACATCTCCTGCTGCTGCTGCTATCTCACAAGATAATACTTCAAGCAACAATTCATTTACGACATCAGCTCCCTCCATCCAAGGTGATGCAGCAAAACCTCCCTTTACTGTCGCGAACTCTGCTTCCACTGTAATAGGAGCTCTTGCTAAATTTGATTGCCCCTTTCGTGGATTTCATGGATGTAAGAATGGGGTTGATCACAAGGGTTATAATCAAGGTTCCTTGATCCAACATTTGGAACATAAGCATTACCCGGATAATGAGAGTAAAGAGCGGTGTCGTCAACTTATCGACAACAATTACAGCGTGTTCAAAGCATGGGAGTGCACTTTGAAGGGAATGCGCAGGTGGTTATGCCCCATTTGTATGCGTTTACTTGTTTGGAAGAATCCTTGTAAGCGACATAATGGTGATGTTACTCTCCGCCCGTGGAACGGGGAAGGGGTAGACTTCTTGGTGCATGAAATCCATTGCCCATCTCCTCTTATTGGGGACAATGTAGGCCTTGTTGATGATGCTGCAGCTGACTCTGTGCTTAGCCTTGATCTCGAGCTGCTAGATAAGGTTTTACAAAGCCAAATCACTACGGTTTCCAGCATTCCCGCCAAGTGCAAGCTTCACTTTGCTAGAACTTTTAACGCTGTCATTCAGAGTTATTCGCAGTCCCAACGACATCTCTTTGTGGATTCAGATGCTCCTTTTTCCTATTTGTACTCTTCGCATTTACTTTCCCCAAGGTAATGAGGAAGAGAGGTCTGGTGACAGGAAAAAGCTACAGATTGTAGCGATACATCATGCATTGAATCGTTGGTCTGAAACCAATGGATGTGTTACCTTGCTTCATAGATCCCTAGAGGAGCAAACTGCTCTACAAGAATCCCGGCGCTGTGATCTTAAGTGGAAAAAACAAGGGAAGACGGAAGAGGATCAAGAGGCTGTCAATGTACGACTTTGTCGTAGGAAGTTGAGTTACGGGTTATATACTGCTGCCATCCGTACCTTGACTTCCAATGGGGTGGCTCCTTCCAACTCAGGGACTTTACAGGAGCTGCAGGCTAAGCATCCACATGCACCTCCACCTTTGATTCCAACAGAACCCATAGCGCAAGCGCCTTTCATTGCATCCAAGGATCTAGTTCTGAATAAGTTGAAAAGCTTACCCAAAGGGACCTCGTGCGGAAGAGATGGCCTCCGTGCCCAACACCTGATTGATGCTTTGAAATGTTCTGCTGCAGCTGTGTATGATGAGCTCATCAATTCTATTATTGAGTTGGTGAATATTTGGTTGGCAGATAGGTGTCCCGCGGCCTTAGGGGAATTTGTAGCTTCAGCTCCCCTCACTCCCTTGCTCAAGCCAGGAGGTGGCATACGTCCCATCGCTGTAGGTACTATTTGGAGACGTCTAGTTTCCAAAGTGGCTGCTTCTCATGTTGGTAAAGCAATGGAGCTATCTTAGTGACTATCAGTTTGGTGTCGGGGTTCCCTGTGGTGGAGAGGCTATCCTTCACGCTGTTAACAGGCTTCTTGAGGCGAATAGCGACTCAACATTTACGTCGATGCTCCTTGTTGATTTCTCTAATGCCTTTAATCTTGTAAGCAGATCTGCAATGATTCGAGAGGTTCAGAGACATTGTCCTTCTATCTCCAGGTGGGTAGAATTTTGCTACGCAAACCCTGCTAAGTTATATTATATGGACAATACTCTTTCGTCAGCTCAGGGAGTACAACAGGGTGACCCTCTCGGTCCTATGTTATTTGCTCTAACTCTACATCCCTTGATACATAGAATCGCGGATTCTTGCTCCTTGGATCTTCAGGCATGGTATTTAGATGACGGGACTTTAGTCGGTGATACATTAATGGTGGCCAAATCCCTGGACATTATTCAGCAAGAAGGTGTTTCTTTGGGTTTGCATCTTAATGTTTCTAAGACTGAACTCTTCTGGCCCTCCGTTGACTGCAGAGGTTTGGTCGAAGGAGTTTTTCCATCTCATATATGCCGACCTACTGAAGGAGTTAAGTTATTGGGTGGACCTGTTAGCCTGAACCCCCAGTTCTGCATAAATATGGTGGTTAACAGGGTTCGTAAGACCACTGCCTTGATTGATGCTACTCAGAAGCTTAAGGATCCACAGGGTGAACTGCTATTGTTGAGGAATTGTTCTGGTGTTTCTAGGTTGTATTTTGCGATGAACAAACTAAAACCGAGTACTTGGAGGAGGCACAATTGGTCCTTGACAACCATCTCAAACAGTTCCTTAGACACCTTGTCACTGGAGATGGCCCGGGGTTTGGCTTGTTGCAACAGAGGCTGGCTACACTTCCCCATCAGGTATGGTGGGTTAGGGGTGTACACTATGGAGGACACTATGCAGTATTGTTATTTAGCCTCTTGCTTTCAGACCAAATCTCAACAGGAGAACATTTTGAGGCATTCTGGAATTTCCGACTTGAGCCCCAGCTTTGAGCGTGCACTTGTCTCTTACAAACAGGTATGCAATGTCGAGAACTCTTCATTATGCATTGATGACATTGCCCCCCATTCTATGAGCTCTTTGGCAATAAAATACTTCGAAGATGTGAAGAAGGATTTACCTAACCGGTTTGCTATGACTGAGCGGGATTCAGCCTTGTGGCAGAGTAACAGAATCAAGCACACGCAGGATTATTTGTTAGCCATTCCGATTGAGGGGCTTAACCAAAAACTCGGGTCTCGCCAATTTAGAGCCATTTTGCGATATATGCTCGGGATCCCTCTTTTCGAGGAGGGGGATGCATGTTCTAGCTGTGGCAGAGAGATGAATATTTCCGGGGACCATGCATTACATTGTTCGAGTGGTATTAGTCTCAAGTATAGACATGACCTGGTTCGTGATACCTTTGCTGATATTTGTTATCGTGCGGGTGTCCAAGCTAGGAAAGAGGTTGATTTGGGGTTCATCTCAGATACCGGTTTAGCTTTGAGACCTGCAGATGTCTTGGTGTACAATTGGGATAATGGACATGATGTGTGTATGGATATCACAGTTGTTTCACCTTTCACAGGCGCCGGGGTGCGTGCCTTTGTTCCGGGCAAGGCATTCGATGATGCTGTTTTTCGCAAAAAGGGCTTTGGTCTTGGTGTGCTTGCTTTCACTACCTTGGGGGAGTTGGGTGGTGACACGGTGGAGTTTCTGAAGAGATTGCGCAATTATATGGCTAGCTATGATGGGAACATCGTAGTTGGGGATTTCCTTTTTCATAGGATTGGGGTTGTTTTGCAAAAGGGGATTGGAGCTCAACTTGTTGCGAGGCTTCCATCCAATTCTTGTAAGCTTCTTTCAGTTGATGATGATTAAATAGAACCAAAAAAAAAAAAAAAAAAAAAAAAAAAAATTAATTAAAAAAAAAAAGAAAAAAAGAAAAAAAAAAGAATACTTACTTAGTACAAGCTCTTTGCAGCACAAGCTCTTCTTTTAACTCTAATGCAAATCCTTATTTTACTTGTTTATAAAAATCTTAATTTGTTTTGGAACCTGATGCTTCAATTACACATACTTGTGCTACATATGCGCGTGAATAGGCTGTCAAACAGAAGCCCATTGGATAATGCTTGCTTAGTTGCTTATATACTACACTCCTTTCTCACTTAACAAGTGATGTTGAATGCCATACTTCAACTAGCAACAGTATTTCACTCGGAAACGGGATTTATTTCAGCAACTTAGAGCATCTCCAACATTGGGTGGAAAAATTCCTATGTGGAGGTCTTGTTTAGACCTTTATTTTGAAGGTTTTATGTGGATTAATTTATAAACTAGTAAACTATCTCCAACAGTGGATGTTACAACCTTTAGGATATCTTATGTGGATAAGATCTTAGCCATTTAATTTAATTTTAAATAATTATTAAAGGAAAACAAATAAAATTGAGGGTGTTCCCGAAAGTCTAGTTAAGACTTTCTCTAACAACTTTTGTAGTCCATATCATCACCCTTAAATTCTAGGGCTATTTAACCGATGGTACCCAGCAAATGACCGATTGCGGACTTTGGTACCCAATACTTGGGATACTAAGGCTGCGTTTGGCACACCGATGGAATTCCAATTCCCTGGAATTCCAATTCCCTGGAATTCCAATTCTCTGGAATTCCAATTCCCACGTCTGTGTTTGGCATGACAGTTAAAATGGATGGAAAACTAGAATGGAATTCCAATTCTAGGTGTTTGGCATGGGATGGAATTGATGAAATTCAAAAATCAGTTTTACAAATTTGATGACTTATTTGCTTATTAGTTCATAGGTACACAAGACTGGACTTCAAAAATGTACAGACTATGAAGGATGCATGAATTTATTTTCCTATCTATATAGGCAACAGATGGCAGGACAAAACCAAATATTTGATGTGGATAACAATTTTCAAGATAACATGCATTAACCTGCCTGAATCATCCGCAAGACACCACTGCAGCATTCCACACTTCAGCGTCAAAACCTGCAGCAACAATCATGCTCATACCAGCTCCACAACAACCAGCTACATTAAAGTGATGACAGGTTGCTCTGCAATAGCACACTGAATGAACCCCAAAAGTGGCTCAAGAGATGCAACCATACCTTTTGCCTAGTGACCTCCAGAATTTGGCCCAAAACAGGAATTTTTATATCACAGCAGAACAATATATCGGCTGCATTCCAAGAGCAAACCATCAGGAGTCTGCAAGCCAAGTCAAAATCTTAATAAGAATGAAGTAAGAACATTGTATCTAATGCTTAAAGAACAACCATACCGAAAAGTAGAGAATCAATTGTAGCTAGCCTGAGACAGGGATGAAACTACCAGTAGTCCAGTAGCACCAGATGAAGAGAAGAATGCAATAAAATTTCACATTCCAAACTGAAACTATAGCTCTATCTGATTCTCAAGATTAAATTGGCAAAGCAAACGGACATAATTCTTACAAGTCAATTGCAATTTGAATCCCTTTGGTGGTGAACCTAATTTCTGAAAAATTACTAAAACCCTAACAAGTAGAGCTGAGAAATTCGTACCTTGATTGGGTTAATTAAACAGAACTTTTGAGTTTGCGTATGATGCTTTTGAGCTAGAGTTCCCAAACTCCAACTGACTCTCACCCAAGCTTAGTCTCTCTGTTGTCTTCTTCATCTCCCAATTGAACCTTCAGTACCCGTTCTAATCTATGGCAGCAAGCAATTCGAGCAGACTTTCTACTGATTGATGAAAACCCTAGAAAACGAAAACCCTAGTAAACGAAAACGAAAACCCTAGAAAACGAAATTAAAATTGATAAACAGAGAGATAGGGATGGAAGGATCGAAGAAGGAGAGAAAGGAAGAAAAAAATGGAGGAAGAAGAAGAGAAAGGAAGAAGAAGAGAGGGAATTGCAATTCCATGGAAGGATGGAATACCAAATCGCAGGGGGGGGGGGGGTGCGATTTGGTTTTCCACTCTGGGAAGGAAACCCAATTCCAATCCCTCCTCCAATTCCACCCACCCAAATCATGCCAAACAGCCGGAATTTCAATTCCCTCCCCCAATTCCACCCCCAATTCCAATCCCACCTCCAATTCCACTCAAATTTGGCGTGCCAAACGCAGCCTAAGAGATGGTACCTGGATCTGACGTTGACCGTCAAGACCAGGTTTGACCCGATAGTTTTTCAATTTTTATTTTTTTAATTCTATTTTTATTACTTAAGTATTATCTATTTTTTATTATTAATATTTTATTTGTTTCTAAAATCAATTATGAATTACCACCATTAAAACCAGAAACACAGATGCTTTCTGCCAATCTGCCATACATATATAAGTCTGTCAACCAAAGATAATCAGTAGTGAATTTCGTGTTAGGTTTCTCTGAGAGATAAACCAAAAACTGATCATATAGACAAGTTGTTCATGTCAACCCCTAAATCCCCTCATCTACCAATCTCAGTGCTCTTCTTCTTCAATTCTTCATCATTTCATTTCATTTCGATCTCGAGAAAATGAAGATAAAAGAGAAATCAAACAATTGCAGATCTTCAAGGAATCAATGAGAACCAAATCTAATTAAAAAATCCCTGGTTTCAATCCAAATTGATAAACCCCAATAATGATCGATTGGTTTACCTCGGTAGAAATGAATTAGTTGATTGTTCTTCTTAGACTGAACCAACAATGTCAATGGATTTGCCTTGTTTGATTACTTTTTCAAATGAGACTCTCTCACCGAGTTGTGTATAAATCTACTGTATTCGATGCGGTGGTGTTGGAAACCATAGTTCTTTCAATAAGGAATGTTTCCCTTTTAATATGCTTTAGCTGCTGATGGTTAATTGGACTACCACCTACTACAGCTGCGCGTAGCGTTTTCCCTTCTGCGATGTTTGCGGAGGAGCACAATGTAACATCCATTGAAGAGAATTAGGGGATACAAATATAAATGGGAAATTATTTAATTTAAATCTAGAGTTATATTTTTTTTTATAATTGATTAATGAATGATAATTAATAACAACTGAATTTTGAAAATAAAATTAAAAACTGTTGGGTCAAACTTGGTCTTGACGGTCAACGTCAGATCCAGGTACCAACCCTTAATATATGAAGTATTGGGTACCAAAGTCCGCAATTGGTCATTTGCTGGGTACCATCGGTTTAATAGCCCTAAATTCTAAAACCCCACTATTGGAGATTCATTTTCAAGAATATTGGGTGTTAGATCTTATGTGGCACACTATTAGAGATGCTCTTAAGGTCCTTATGTGAGAATCGCTCGTCTCCAACTGAAAAGCACAACTCTTTTAGAACTGGTCACCAATCTATTAACAGGCTTTTATAAAATATGGGCCTTCAATGTTAGAGGGTCCGGTGAATTTCGCCCCATGCGGCCATGCCATTAAAAAGTTGAGTCTCCACTACTGTACGCTGTCAAATTAATATTTGCAGCACGATACATTAAACAATCAAAACTACAGTGATATTGGTGCTGAAATATGATGATGCCATTCACAATAAAGGTAAATGGTACGCCACAAGACAAATCTAACAAAGAACTTAAGCTTGAGAAACTACAGATAAACAAGAATTAACCTGATACAAAATTACAACCATATTTCCGAGCCTCCGTAAACATCACGGGCCTCCTTAACACCGCCACCACACACTGACTTATTGGGTACATCACAATGCGACACCATGTCTATTGTCTTGACGCATTCCGACATATCCTCTGCCGATATATATACTTTGCACCACCAGTGTATAAAAACTACAGCCCCAACATATAGACAAGAACCTAGTTTAAAACAAAGTATAAAGGAGGCTAAGAAAACATATTATTATTTATCAGGCGCCCAATTTGTCATAAACAAAGGTCGATTCAGCAAGATCGATTCCACGAGAAAGACCAGCAGCTTTGTTTTCACATTCCTTTTGTTCACGATCAGGGTCGCTATCTGCTACTATGCCAGAGCCTACTTGAAAATGTGCTAACCATTCCCTTCTCTTCTTTGGCTTATCATTACTATTGCCAGCTTGGCCGTTCACATCCTTATATCCATTTATACCAGGTGCATTTGGGAATACAATGGTACGCTTAGCGATTGCAATATCCATATCGCCTGAGTATGACACATACCCGAATCCACCACTGTAAGGTCCCCGTCTTGTGAACTCTAATTCATCTATTATCTCCATTGATTTCACCTTTGGAGCACCGGTAACTGTTCCAAGAGGCAGTTCAGCTTCTAATGCATCCCAGCAAGTTTTATCCTCAAGTAACTCTCCTGTAACCTGCAAATTTTAGTGAAATATTTAGCAAATGATTATCTAGCACCAATTGTTAATACGTACGTTAATATTCTCATAAGGTTAATTACCGTCGAGCTGATGTGCATGACATGGGAGTAGCGTTCAACGTTCATAAGTCTTTCAACTTTCACAGTCCCTGCCTTTGATACTTTACCGATATCGTTCCTGGCCAAATCAACCAGCATAATATGTTCAGCACATTCCTTTTCATCGGCAAGTAGTTCCTTCTCTAGCATCTTATCTTCCGTTTCTGTCTTCCCTCTTCTAATTGTCCCAGCAAGTGGCCTGCTAATATTCTTTCTCTGTTGACAATAAAACCAGTTATGTGAAACGTTTTGTAAAAGTGACAAAATCAGATCGTTTTGTGTGCTCAATAGACTTACTCGCTTCACACGAGTGAGAATCTCAGGACTTGATGCAACAAGAATGCAACCTCTAGCCTGTATATAACTCAAGTATGGACTTGGGTTCACAACTCTTAGTGCTCTGTACACTTCAAACGGATCAGCAAAAGTACGTCGTTCGAAACGCTGACTTAACACGATCTGGAAAATATCTCCAGCAGCGATGTGTTCTTTTGCTTTGACAATAGCATCCTTGTACTCTTCTGGTTTCATTGATGATGTAAGTTTTGAAGCCGAAGCGAAGTGTGGAGTTTTTAAATTCACTGAACCTGCTGACAACTTTGGCCTAAACAAAACAAAATGCAAATCTTAAAATGTTGGGAAGAACATAAATTGTTCATAAAAAATACATATATGAGTGTAAGTTATATGAACTCACGGCTGAATGTTAAATACTTTAGATGCCAGATTTTCCAGCTTGTTCATTCCATCATTATAAGCCTTCTGAACCGAAGAATAATGATCTAACCGCACCCAGTGAATTGCATATATTTTCTGGTCGAGTGATAGTTTAAATGGATCCAGATTAGCTTGCTAGTTAATACTATATATATGTTGAATTAGGATAATTACTATCAGTTAGGATAGATAAGTTAGTAGTTATATTTGTTCAAACAAGGCCTTTTATGCCCGTGCATTAATGCCCGGGCTAGTGTCATAATGGATGTTGTAATTTAAACTTTTCTTGCATATGCAAGTGTGATCTGCTCCACGAGGAGTTTAGATTTCTTCATTTTAGTTCTTAAGCAAGTGGGGCTGATGGTTTTTCATCCATTCCATTTACTTCCGCTATTCCCACAAATTGGGTATCTCCATAGACCATGCTTTCGTAACCCAAATTTGAAAAGACTGGACAGGCATTTCCATATCTCAATTTTTCTTTTCAAATGATTCAATAATATCCCATGTCAAACTCCAAAATACTGCCTCAGCATCGGCTCTTAATTACATTTCTTCTTTCCTTTTACCAAGGTATGCTTTGCTTAGTCTGTATCACCCTTCAAACATGTTTTGGTTAAGTTGAAAAGACGTTGAATATTCACTTACATTCAAATTAACTTGCAAAATCTGAGCCATTGGGACTTATTAATACTGTACTATACAACTTAATTTGGTTCGGGTTTCCTCAATGATATGGGACTTAAAAATGGTCCACGTGTTTCATATAAAGCGCAATTCAATGTTGCACCGTACAAAGAAAAGAAATAAGGTTTAAAATCCAAAAAGGATACACAAAATTTAAGCGCAGACGATTTGAGGAACACCAAAACAACTTCAAATTAAGATCGGTAACCAACAAATAAGTAAGAAACATATTCAATCTAAACACCCAAAAACTATCTTTAACAATATATACAAATGGTGTAACATTGTACCGTTTAATGTTTATCAAATTGTTTTGTGGACCAATTGGTGTAACCTAGTTCCGTTTATTGTTGATCGGAAAAAATATCGATCTATTTTCAATCCCGCAATACTACTGTTTTCTATACATGGATCCATCTTCACTTCAGTAGCACTGCTACTACGACTATAGAGTAAAGGACTCCCAAAAAGACAGAATATCCGAAAAACAGGATATTGGAAGAATCATAATAAATCTGGATAATTAACATACACTGAGGATCGCCATTAACATACTCTGTCGATCACCATTTAACATCGTTATGTTCCATTGTATTTTGCCATTCTGTACTGCAATGAATAATAGAGGAAGCGATATGAAACTTCATTAAAAACAAAACAAAACATCTCAAATATACTAAACATTAATAACTTATACTACTAACAGGAGCCTCACATCAAATTATTCATCTATTAAGATTAACATCAAATATAACCAACGTTAATGATGCTTTGGATTGATTGTCATTTGAAAAGTTGAGGGAATGAAAAGAGCGAAATATCCTAGTTATCTTCTTCTAGGGTACACTCTCAGAGTCTCTCACAACAAAACCACACCTCTGCACCAAAATTGAACTTCTTTTATACATGAAAAGGAAGACGTCGCATGGGAAGAAAGGTATTTTCTTTTGGCTTTGGACAACCTGTGCGAAAAGGTGTCTTCAGCAGACACCATTTTGTGAAGAGTTGTGTTGGCAATTATGAATAGCTTAGGCTGATGATATGGCGATGAAATGGCAGAACCTGCCATGTCGCTCTCTATTTTTCCAGAAAATCTTAAAATTTAATTGGGTTACGACACATCAGCCAAAACTGCATTTCAGAATTGGTAGAAACATGATCATAGAAAAATCCCAGTACAATTACAATAATCATGAAGCTGCAAGTCATATGAAACATAGTCAATCATAGAATATAAATAAATCACTATGCGAAACAAAATATGAGTCACCTACAGTATGATCAGGATGCATATATACTTTCCTTTGGTGCTTGTCTCTCTCGAAAAACTAAAGATAACAGTTCTTTTGAGTCATTTCATACTTTCGGTAAATGAACAAACATTCTACAGAAGGAGTGGAACATAACTATGTTGAGACTCGTCACTTTGTTTCCATTTGTGTCGCTGACTTGAATCCTGATCCCGACTCTCTGCCAAATTCAGCAATTTCGGTAAAGAAGACCGAGTTCTAAAACCTGGATCACACATTTTATCAAGCAATTTGTTAGCATATTGAGTACATTTCAGCTAGCAAAAACAATTCCCGTTCAGTGGGCATAAACGCTAGTATCCGAAAGGAGAGCAAAAATTTTCTGAAAATACGAAAGTTAAGAGAGATTAGAAATGGGTTTTCTTAAAATTTTACCTGTTTTGATATGGAGTTGATGGCGTTGATTGGAGTGTTCGGTATTCGGCACCCGTTATTTATGCAACAGAAGAGTTGCGTCGGTATGGCCAAAAGGCGTGTAGAAAAGGTCTTCGTCCAACTTATCGTACATAGTGTTTTAGATCACATCGTTTGGCTTCCTTTGGGTTTGTCTCAAATGAAATGTCCCTTGCCAAGAGATTCACTGCCTTTGCTTAAAACTGATATGCCGCTCAAGATTTTAGGTAAATATTAAGGGGGATTCTGGCGCCGACACGTCAGCAAAAAAAGTTCTCCTTTATATATTAAGTATAGATATGTACGGTTATGTAACTTATATTCCTCTTTGTATTGTATTTAAAGTTCTCTTGATGAATGAAATATGTTAGAGTTTTGGTATCTCTCTCTCACAATTCTCTCTTGATCCATGAATTCTAACAATATAAACCAAAAAATTCACAAAATCAAATGAGTAGTATATACCTTTTCAATATGATCAAAGACTATGACGTCGTCATAGAGGCCTAAACTAATGTCCGGGAGGTTTCTGTCATCTTTAGGTGCAATGGAAAATGGAAGTTTTTTCTTTTCGACGTATCTCACTGCATCATAAGAAAAATATCCTACCCATCCGCCTGCATATATAAGAATTATGGAACTAGTTGAAGAGTCACGTTGCAATATATATATATATATATATATATAAGATTAATTACAGAGAGTAATATATAGTATACAGTAGATAATATATATGCTCAAAGAAGTGATGCCACCAAAGTATTTACCGCAAAAGGCCTCCGGAAGTTCATTAAGGAGTTGAGGAGACCATTCTTCCATTAATTTCTTCGGAATCTCCATTGGATTCTCAACAATCTTTTCTGTTTTGGTCCCTTTGATGTGATCCAAGATCGTGACGGAGTTCTCTTTGGCCACTATCTCCATTGTTGGCTGAGCTCCAACATAACTATAACGTCCCTATAAGCACGACATTATATTATTACAGTACTGTATAATTAATGAAATGATTAAGAAAGAGATTGGAGCAAATTAAGCTTACAACTTCCGTATCTTGATAACCCTGTTCGACAGATTCAATAAGGAAGCTTGGGGCATATCGGTCATCTTCTTCTTTAACAAGACATCTGTAAGCCTGTACTGGAGTTAACTGATCAGAAAATATGCAACGGTAGAGTGGTATTAAGTTCCCATTCTTTGCCCCTTCCATGAACTTTAACTGATCATAATCATCTACACCTACAAAAAATTCAAAAGATAATGAGACATTACTTATTTAGTAATACTCCCTCCGTCCCACATAAATTGAGCTAGTTCTATTTTGATTTTGTCCCACATAAATTGAGCTAGTTCTATTTTATGTCATGAACTTTCAAAACTACCCTTTCTAATTCAAAAGAAGAGTGGTCCCATGAGAGAGAGTGGAGGTAGGATAATAACAATAGTTGAGGGTAAATATGAAAAAAAAAATCTCTCTCTTCCTTGCCTTAATAATTGTGCAAATCCCAACTAGCTCAATTTATGTGGGACGGAGGGAGTAATTCATATGGAAATTGCGAAAAGATTTAAAGTACCTATGACTGGAGGTGCAACAGTGGAGACGGAGCATTTCAGTATGGGTCGTCCAAGGGACGATGACGCATTAGAGTTGCTAAATCTCATAGTGATTGAAGTATTAGTAAGTACAACCCGAACGGAGTTATTAGCTGTTAACGCAGCTGGAGATAATCGAGGTTGCCGCGATGTGAGATGAGCACAAAGTGTTGCTGGCATGTTTAGGGACTCCATTTGTTGTTATGCACTTAGGGAATAAGGTTGTTTTTTCCTTGTGTCTTTCTTTTAGATGTTATCTGCCATGCATCCTTTATATAGTGTTTAGAGATTCTTAAGTATTAGGCAAAGTTATCCCTCCTTGCTTAGGAGGATGCTTAGTTGTTCAAAGAGATTCCATAATTGTATTTTTAAGATTCTCCATTTGTTCTTAAAGGATTTTTGATTAGAAATAGAATTATGATATAATAAATTCTACATGATTTATGAAGAATTATGAGCAGAAAAATTCATCTTGAATTATTTTTTAAACGTCTACATTTTCATATCGATGGTAGTATTCAAGCTAGCCTGTCATCACACGAGTAACACGATCCTGCCTGCTCTATAGATTTTGCTGATTCTGATATCTCCAAGAAAATTTCTACATTTATTTGATCTCCAAATTTCAAGATCCCATGTGATATTGTTGCTTAAAAAATTAATAAGTTGGCAATAATACTGATACACTTAACCTACCGGATCTCATAAATATATTTAAGAATCAGAATAAGGGATTTTGTGGAGATATCATAATTAGATGCAGGATGCAGCAAAATCTATACATATAAAAAAGAAAGGGTCGTGCGAGTGACTCGTGTTATGACAGGCTAGCTTGAAAACTATCATTGATATGAAAATGTAGACGTTTAGATAGTTGCTTGATAGTGAGACAAACTAATAACAGTTTCTAACCAATGCAAATGAGAATGTCAAATAGACAAAAGTCCTTTGGCTTCAGTCACAGGAATCTAGTTTTCACTGTAAGTCTTTATTACATTTAGCATTGCAATTTTTGGGTTTTCACAGCAGCTAGGCAATCAATCATGTGAGTTGTTATCTATTTTTTATTTTTATTTTCGTCTCTCATCGGCAGTAGGGGCTCACTGTTAGCTCATTCAGGAGCAAATATGATTACATTTCGTTGGTGTGGTACGTACACACTGTTTTCAAACATTTCAAGTTCGAAAAATTTCGTTAAAATAACAATTGGGATACAAGTTAATTAAAGAGTACCAACTTATGATCTTGGATTGGTCACATGGCTAAACCTGGATTTTGCAAGTCGAGATGCTAGGATTTCCATTGTCAAACATACCTTTACTTAAGATACTACACAAAGATACAACCCAAAGATCTTGAAGAAGTAATTCTTTAAGATTTAATATCAACCCCTATCAATTCACAGTACAAGAAAACAAGACAAAAAACTGAAAATAATTCTTAGTAAATTTACTAATACTTTTTTTTGAATAAGAAATTTACTAATACTTCAACGAAATGATACATTAACAAGATTACTACTTCAACAAAAAGATACATTAACAAGATTACTACTTGGCTGATAAACATGTTGGAAGGATCAGAAACATTCATCAATGAGACAACAACAACATAAAGAAAGTTGAGGAGGCGTCCCCAGTGAAATGCCAGACTAATGCCATACAAATACTAGATGTGAAGGAATAAAAAGAATTACAAAGATGCCATAAAAATTCTAGACACGCGACGAAAGGATTTATATCGAGCTGATGCGGTAACTCAGTTTACTGCAGACATCATGTGACTTGCACTTTCTTTTACGCATTTTCAAATTTCTCAACCAGTTTGAGAAAGTTGCGGACTATGGCCTTGCCTTTAGTTGTTATGATGCTTTCTGGATGAAACTGAACCGCCTGAATATGCCTATACTTCTTGTGACGGACAGCCATAACCGATCCATCTGCAGTCCATGCTGTAATCTCCAGTTCATCACTAGGAAAGCTTTCATTTTCAATCACAAGGCTATGATATCTACCTGCAGTGAAAGGGTTGGGTAATCCTGCAAGCAAACCATCCTCCCCCTTTTCGTCATAAAACACAGGAGAGCTTTTACCGTGCATGACACCGGAAGGTGCACGGATAATCTTCCCACCGAATGCCTCACCAATGCATTGTAATCCCATACAAACACCGAATAGAGGAACAACAGGTCCAAGTTCCAGAACAGTTTGCAATGATATTCCTGAATCCTGAGGTGTACCTGGCCCGGGAGATATGAGTATCCCTCGCGGATTTCTCTTTTTTAATTCCTCTATAGTGAGCTCATCATTTCTGTAGACTTCAATAGCACAACCCATCTCTCCCATGTATTGGCAAAGATTGTAGGTGAAACTATCATAATTGTCTATCACAACAATTGGATGTAAATCCCTTTTCTTCTTTTTCTTGACTAAAACCCCATTTACGCCAATTACAGGTGAAGCATTCCTTACAAATGAAGGTCTGTTTTTAATGGAAAGTGACTTTCCAGTAGGAGTAGAGACCTTGGTGGTGAGATTGACATGAGGGTTTGAAACGTGCACAGTTGAAGACAGGGGGTTTCGTTGGGTTTCAAACACAATTGTTCGAGAAGGAAGGGAAACGGCCATGTTGGATACAAATGACTTACTGCAAAATATTTCTCTCTTCCACTCTTAGCTGAGTTTCTCGTTTTTAATAAGTTCGTAGCTGGAGTGAATCACAAAATGAACTAGCAACGTAAGAATGGTAACAATTATCAAAGGAGATGAATTACCTATAATATGATAATGAATAATATCATCATTTCTCCATCACTACCAACGGCCGACACGCTGATAGCTGTAAATAAGATTTTTTGCTCAATAAGATCTAATCATGTATGTTATAAAAAGAAAAGAAAGGGAAAAAATCAAATTTGATTCGAGGACGTGACAAGATAACAAAGAGGGTCGCGGATCACCTGCAAGATTTTGTAGAGTTGAGTGAAAAACGTGGTGATAGATATGTTGAGCTTAACTAATTTGCATCCGGAACATAATCAAATAATTCAAAACAAATATTAAATGCTAAATCATGTCATCATTGCATAATAAGAGTAGATATCCTGGCAGTTTAGAAGAGAAAGGTATCCTGGCAGTTAATTTAATCCGCAAGTTAGCCTTTCATGACATCAATCCATCTATCAAAAGAGAAAAGAAAAAGAAACACGAGTAACATCCAGTTCTTTTATTTATCAAAAGTTTGTCGTATCTCCAAGAATAATCCAATTAAGATCTTTGAAGTTTCATGGATCTCACGTGACTTGCATCGCACTTCTCAAGCATTATACAGTCAGTAATCTCACAACTGACTTTATATATACCTGCTTTGTCCCAGCTAATTAGTGAATCTTTGAAGTTTGCTACCTAACCATTGAAGGTCACGTCAATTGTGAGATAATTTCCAACGTTGCTAATAGGGGTACTAAAACAGTACTAAAACAGAGGGGATGTACCAAGCCAGAGACAAAATATGTTTTATCTGTATGAAAAAATGGGGTACTAAAATCGTGGGTATACCAATTATAGACAAAAAAATATATTTTGTCTTGTATGAATTTTAGGACACCCAAATCCAGATTCAATTAATGTTTCTATGAGATTCAAATGACAAGATAATTGACAAGCTCAGATATATAGCAATCCCCTACACATACATATTTTTTTTTTTTTTTAATATTGAATTTGAGCTCCAGAACCTAAATAATACCCCTATGTTAAAAAGGTTGCAAACAGCTACAAGATCTTCATCCGGTCATCCCTCGACGAATAATTATCCTTCATGCAAAGTAGTAGTCGCAATTATTTTTTCATTTTCTATTAACTAAGTTTCGGTGCTTCACGGCAGTTCTGCTCCTCGTTTGGGATTTAAACATATACTTACTTACAGTTCATTGTCTAACTTGCTTGCAAAATCAGTTCCATAATCACTTAAGTATTAATATATCGAGAGATCGAAAGTTGCATCAGTAACTGAATAAAGCTTCAGCTAGAGAGAAAATGGAGAAAGTTGAATGGAAGGCTTTTAGAGAGCATATTCTAGTGCTTCCATACCCACTTCAAGGTCACATAAACCCAATACTTCAATTCTCAAAAAGATTAGCTTCCAAACATGTCAAAGTTACACTAGCCTTAACCAAGTACATAGCCAAAACAATGAAAATCCAAGTTGGTCCTTTAAACATCGAAACAATATCTGACGGATACGACGATGTTGGAAGATCCGGAGCTAGTAGTGCTGAAACGCTTTGAAACATTCGGATCGAAAACTTTAAATGATTTGATCGAGAGAATACAATGTTCAGATGATGATATATTGGTAAGTTGTGTTGTTTATGATTCATTTGTCCCATGGGTTTTAGATGTAACCCAAAAACTCAACTTGATTGGAGCTGTTTTTTTCACTCAATCTCTGGCTGTTGCAAGTATCTATTATTACCTATACCGTGGTCTACTAATGGTTCCGGTGCCAGATGGAGAGATGATATCGATTCCAGGATTGCCACTGTTAAACATTCTGGAATTACCATCTTTCATTTCTGACATAGAATCCTTCCCCCATTTTTTGAGACTACTTGTGAACCAGTTTTCCAACATTGACAAGGCAGATTTGGTTCTTTTCAACACCTTCGACGAGTTGGAGCCTGAGGTACGGTAATTAAAGAGTTCTTTTCAAAATCAAATTTACATCACAGTAACAATTTTTTTTTTGAAATACACAGTAACCAATTTTACATGATAATAAGAAAAGCATATTCACCAGAGCACAACAATTTTACGTAAATTGGCTGTGGCATTTGGTCAGACTTTTTGTTTTCGTTTTTAAAGTCTAATGTTTTGGGAAAGTTTACTCATAATGGTGTTACAATCTCTATTCCTTTACGTAAAGGTGTTGAATTGGATGGCAAAGCTATGGCGAGTGAGGTCAATTGTTCCATCTAAGTACTTAGACAAACGGATTGAAGGTGACGAAGATTATGGTCTTAACATATTCGAGACGAAAAGAGCTGAATGCATAGACTGGCTCAATGCAAGGGAGGACAACTCAGTAATCTATATCTCCATGGGTAGCATGGCGGTCTTAAAACAAGAGCAAATTGAAGAAATTGCATGGGTCTTACTAGGTTGCGATTACAGTTTCTTGTGGGTAGTCAGACAAACAGAAGAAAACAAGATCCCCAGCACATTTCGCACGGATATCTCGACTTCTGCAGGGTCGGAGAAGGGGTTAGTAATCACTTGGTGCCCACAATTGGAAGTTTTGTCACACCCCGCTTTAGGTTGTTTTATGACTCATTGTGGGTGGAACTCGACGATGGAGTCATTAAGTTTAGGTGCACCGATGATTACATTTCCACAATGGTCAGATCAACCAACAAATGCTAAATCTGTTGAAGATTTGTGGAAAGTTGGGATTAGAGTTAAAGTGGATGAAGATGGCATTTTGAGAAAGAAAGAATTGGAATTATGTATAAAAGAAGCTATGGAAGGAGAGAAAGGGATGGAAATGAAACAGAATGCAAATAAGTGGAAAGAATTGGCAGTACAAGCTGTAAATGAAGGTGGAAGCTCTGATAAGAATGTTGACGAGTTTTTAGAGGCAGTGAAAAAAGAAAAAGCAAACAAAATAAGGGGTGATTAACGTTGAAGTTCTGATAGCATCCATGCCTCGCTCATTACAGCAATTCTCTTTTCAAGATTTCATCTATTGGTGTGGAACGAATTGGGGTGTGGGATAACTCTTTGTTCTGTCCTTTATTAATGGTTATGTGTTTCATCTTCATTCCAATGTATTATGCTACGTGCGTGTTTCAGTTTTAATTGTTTCTGTTTTCCTCATTTACTACCTTGTAGAAGCTTTGGTGCAAGGCTTTTTCTTTGCTTTTTAGCTTCTTTTCTGTAACTTTTGAGGTGTCAGGTGTGTTAGGGGTCAGGGTTTCAACCTTAGCTACTTTGTGTTTAAGACCCTTCATAGTCTGTCTGGTATTTATGTTGTTATAGATTTGGTTCTCACCGGTCCTCTATACTCGCTTATGCGCTCTCCCTTCTTGTTTTCTTTTTTTTCTTTTCATTAATAAAATTTTGCTCCTTGATTATCAAAATAAATAAATCTTTATATATAATAGCAGATCCTCAATGTCCACATGTCGATACCACAATTTTTTTAATTTTTGGTGAAGCCATGTCATATTTGTTTTTACACATCATTTACATGTCATCAACAACCACTTTCAAAACATTACACAACCGTTCCATGAACCTATGCATCTCTTCAAAGTTAAAATCTAAGAATATCTTCATGAAGCAATGCATCTCTTGGGAAGCAATATTTCAAACCAAAATGGTTAAGATACGCAAAATGTTCACCTCTGAAGCATTATAGTTCTTAAAAACAAGTTTGCATCTTCTCAATATACCCATTGCCCATATTAAAAGAATAGAAGTTCAACAATCCGTCTAACTGTTATTTGTCATGATGGAGAAAAAATATGCACTTCAGCGACTAAAGAAATTCTTGCCAAATTTTATCAAGATAGCTTAAAAAAGATTTTTGCACGAAAAAAACACACTTTCTTTTCATTTACCGTGTAATTAACTAGAGATTTTTAAGCGGATGTTGCCTGTGATTTCAATAGGAAAGAGGGAGAATATTGCATCCATTTTAGATTGTTCCACCTTACTCAGAATAGGAGACTACCATCCGAAGTAGCCGTTGCAGCAAAAGAAAACGAAGATTTCAGGAACTTGGTAATAGATCTTGGGAGTGAAAACTTACCACCAATTGCACCTATGTATGTGGAACAGCCATCTTGGATCAATATCCCGGACCAGTACGTCATTGTTGCGTCAAACAAATTGAGGGCCTCATATATCCTTCCCTAAATCTTAGATATAAGGACGCAGAATACTTGAGTGAAAGGTATTGGCACCGACTGATTAGAGTGTGGATGGCATAAACGACTATATTACGTCAACTATGCCTGGAGAGACACATCGTTTGAAATAGTGTGACCCCAATGACAGGATCCAGTCATATACAACTACCAAATTTTTGGGATTCTGCAGTTTCCTGGAATTCCAATTATACTGCTATGGAACATAAATAAAAGCCACGGTCTTGCAAAGTTACAAGGTTGTTTCCAAAGAAAATTGGAATGAGAATTATTCAAACACAGATTATAACAGGGTACCACAAAAGATCATTCCCTGCATTTTTCTTGAAACATCAGTTAAAATGGGAATTTTGTGCTACTGAAGAACGTAAATCATGTCATGGGTCTTTGCATCGGAACACTGTACATATCTTAACCTTAAACCACATAGGATCGAGGGTGTATACTGCATATGTCGTTTAAATCCCGCAAACTCCAATATCAATGGAAAAAGAAAGTTCAAGATACAGTGAGTCGCAGGTGGAGTTTACAGAGTATAAATAGAGTTTCATAAAGTGTATTTGCGGAGCAATGCAACATCTATTATCGAAATTTATAGAGTTCAGACCATTGCACACTCCCGGTGCGTATGCACCGGGTAGTATGCTTGTAATAATAATAATAAAAAACTATGGTGCAATCTCACGGGGAATCCCCACCAAAAAATTAATCTGTAAACTTTAATTATGATTTGATATTTCTTTTTTGACTGAATTTTTTTAAAGACTGTGGTGATTTAATGGGGACTATCAAATTAAGTTTCAACCGATATCCATATATATATAAGGTGTCTCAAAGAATTATCCAAACTTCTCTTTTCTTCTCTTGGTGGTTATCCGTACTTCCCTCTTTCTCTCTGAATAACCGTTTTTCCCAAAGAATTATCCAAACTTCTCTTTTCTTCTATTTTCTAAATCTTCAAACCTAGATTTACTCGGATCTAATCTGAGATATCAGATTTTCCAAGTGAATTTAGGTTTGTGTAATTAGTATTTATTGCTTTCAATAAAAAAATCACAATGTTTGTGATTTTAGGTGTTAGAATCTTTGTTTTATGTTACTGTTTAAGTTTATATGTGATGGCTATTTCATCCCATCAGTGGTTTTACTATAGCCAAAGGGCATTTCAATTGGATTCCGATGATATATTCGAGTATATCTTTGAAGGCAATCGATTCCGGCGTGACGATGATCGAGAATTCTTGAAACAAGATCGATGGCTACCGGAGTTGATTATGATCATGATGTTTAGTGCAAATTATCCTTTTTATGAAGGAATTTCTCTTGATGAAGAAGAGTTTTCTAAATGGTGGAAGCATAATCAAAACACCATCTCTCAGAATACATCAATTACTTCTCTGATCAACTATTATGTACTTTTGTTGTATTACAATTCTTATATTGTTGTAGTACTTTTCTTTTGTACTATTATGTTGAATCTATGTGATGTACTTGAATTGGCCTATCATGGCTTCCAATTATCCTTTGTAATCCTTCTAACCTCAATTAAATGAGGTATTTGAAATAAAAAGGGCTGTAAAAGCCCAAGATTCCTTCAAAAAAAAAAAATATAAGGTGTCTCAAAGTAATGGCTATCCAATATCCATACATATATTGCCCTTACCCTAAAAAACTTAGTTAATACCTCATTCATCATCACAATCATCTTCATCAAGTCACTATCTCCATCATGTCAGCTATCATCTTCTCTATTATCATCATCACCATCCTTCTATCATCCTTCACGTATTCAAAACAAACATCCATAATTATCAACTTCACTAATAACATAATCTTCATCATCAATAACAACAATGTCATCACTATTAGATGTCAATTCAATTTAAGATCTCTCAAAACCCAAAGAATCCAAGGAATAAAAAAAAATCTTCTTTAACTTAACCCAAAGTAGTTGATGATAGATACCATGATGATTTTTCCATCATTTTGGATCCAATAACCGAACCAGAGTCGTCACGCTTTTGGTTAATTGAGCGTGACGACTTTTACAACCACATTTGCAACGCCAACAATTGTCGCTAAAAGTATTAGCGACAGTGTAATCTGCGATGCTCATAACTGTTGCAAAAAACTGTCACTAAAGACTTTAGCAAAATTTTAAGCGTTGCAAAATTCGTTGCCAAAAGTCGCCATGCTTGACAACCAAATCCATGACGACTCTGGTTCGTTTTTTTTGGGTCCAAATCATGGGAAAAAATTATGAAAAATCGTCATGTTGTTGATCAACAACGATGACGACTCTAGGTTCAGTAAAAGATGATTGTCTTTTTTTTATTCTTTGGATTTTTCGGTTTTTAGAGATCTAGTAGTGATGAAATTGTTAGTATGGATGAAAAAGATTATGCAATTAGTGAACTTGGTGATCAGGGATGTTCGTTTTGAAAATGAGAAAGATGATGATAATAAAGAAGATGATGAACAATGGAGGAAGAAGATGATTGTGATGATTAATGATGGAGACTTGATGAAGATGATGTGATGATTAAGGAGGAAGAAGAAGAAGAAGAATGGGCAGTTTTGCCATTTCTTAAATTTTAGGAATAAGGGAAGGTTCAAATTACATCCAAATGACCCTATTTTGTTGGCCATGACTACAATTTCTTTCCATCCATAAAAGCCCACGCCCCACGGAATGGCTGGAGGTAGAATAAACCAACTTCTTTCCCTGATTCATAGTCCATGCTTCCAGCTGCTCGTTTACGGTTACCTTTTGTTGCCTATATTTACCAAATCAAGAACCCAGGAAAAAGAGCATTGCCGCAATGAGTATCAGTGATGTCACATCATCCTCTCTTAAAAAGGTTATCCACAGTCGGAATAGCATCGTGCATATTTGACCATAAGGCCAAGTCCAATGTGGGTAGAGATCTCTAGTTTAGGGGAATTGGTTAAGTTCAATGTGATTGGGTACTCCCCTAATAAATTAAATATTGGAAATAGGATATTGGCTCCACCTGTCTGTGGTTAATTAATTTATAGGAGATATTGTTTGAAGCATTGATTTTTACTTTCTCAAATTTTTATTAATTTTCAATGACACATGTCAAGTATTAACGATTTTCTCTCACCTATTAATTATTTTTGTATACATATCACCACTTATCCCTAAATTATCTAATACTTAACTAAACTTAAAATAATTAAAATGAATTGGTGTTACTAGAAATGAGAAAGATAGATGTTTTTCGGAACCGTCTCTCTCTCCTTCTCCATCTCTCCATGAAAATCACCCTTTCTTGATTTAATCCCCATTGAATTAGATTTTTTGCCCAGATCTTTAAGATATAATCTAGATCTGGGCAGTACTTAGGGTTTGTAAATATTATTAGTATTAGTATCTAGAATAAAGAATAATCCTATTGGATTTGTGAGGTTTGTTCATGGTTTGTTTATATAGCCCGCAAGGTATTGGTTTTGATTGCATCAATCGCTTCAAATGATAATTGAAGACGATCTACTCCGGAAGGACGTGTATCTGCGTGAAGATGGATGGCTACCGGTTTTGATCGTATTGATGATGCACTGTGCATCTTACTCCTTTTCTATGGGAGATTTTTATCTTATTGAAGAAGAAGAAGAAAACACATTTAAATGGCATAATCATAATTCAAATGCCATCCTCCTAATTTCATAAAGATCTTATGTGGAAATCATGAAGTTGGTACCCATGTTATGTTGCAATATTGTTAGTTTTGTGATGCATGGTGTATGTAATTTATCATGTTTTTCATCTTTGATTTATTTGATCCTGATGTATGCATTCATTTATCAATCTGCCATTATTGATGGCATTGTATTAACTCTAACCTCAATTTTAATGAGGTGTTTGAAATAAATTTTGGGGCAGTAGCCCCTGTTTCCTTCAAAAAAAATAAATAATTAAAATGAATTAAGATTTTTTTTTGGGAGTGACTAAGCAACTCAACCCATAAAACTTGAAAATTTCAGACTTCTTTACACATAGACCAAATAGGATCCACATAAATTTTTAAGGGATTTGGTGTGTCTCACGTTGGACATGGCCTAAGAAAACCTTTGAAAGTGCTTTCCACCCACCCACCTCCTCCCCCCACATTGTTCTCTCGCCTACATGGCGCAATATGACTGGTCCAATGCATTAACAATTGACCCCTGAGTGATGGGGCAGGTGGAGACATTTGATAAGTGAGCACATTTGTTAGGAATTGTTCTACTAACATCATTAGTAGTAGTGTAGTTTTTTCCTGAGATATGCGCAAGATGGTCTTCTTTGTCTTCATTGATGTCAGGTGGACCTCCAAGAATGTTGGTGAGGCAGGTTAAAGGTTCTATTAATTTTCATGTAATAAATGTCCCATTAATATGCTAATAAATATATATTTAGAATAATTTTCACTAATCAAGTTGTGGCCGGTGATAGTACTTGCTTAGCTGTTGGTATCCGAGATATGGTTATAGAAATGCTCATCAGGTTCATGTGATTTCAGAATATCTCTCAAGATCTCGATGGCCCAACGTATCACAACTTCTGGTTGATTAAGTTAATCCTGCCTGCATATGGTGGTTTCAGAACTAATCTCCAATGAAGATCTTGTTTGCATATTTAAGTAGTTCTTTACATTCAACTTTGTTCCATGCGTTTGCAATATGCATGCACGCTATACGGCGCATTGCTCTCCATGTCGTTTGCACGTCTATGTGATGTGACTGCATATGTTTCTTATATGTATATGTGCCAGCTAATACTAATCAGTAGCTAAGAAGATCTCATCATGAATCTGGATTGCCGATGGGTGAAACAATGACTTCTCCACGTTCATCAGTTTCATGTTTGCAATGTGTATGCGCGCCATAAACCGGCAAGGGGATTGCAAAAATTCTCAACTCTAGCTTTGACAAAGTTCTAATTGAAACTGCGCCTTTGTAGTTTGCATAATTACTGAAATAGTTTACCCGTTTGGTGGCCACTAAAAACTTGGTTCAAAATTGTAGAATGATGACTCGTGAAAACACCATATATAGAGCAGCCATATGTCCATTTTTGACATATAAATGAATGACATCCACAAAGGCGATGCGCCTATTTGTGCATATATTTTCACATATACAAAACTCTGCATTTTTAAATTTTTTTTTTTTTTGCTCCCTTCTACTTTCAATCCTAGTTCCAGAATTAAAGTTATAGCGTCTCATGTTACTGAATATAAGGCGTGTCCCTAGGTGGTTGCCCATATAAAAAGTTGACAAGTTTTGTATTGAGAGATCAAAGAAAGATAGAGAGGGGGTAATTGGCCTATTTACTCTATTTTTCCACTGTTGTTTTAGTGTTCTAAATGAAAATGAAGACTATGAATGATTCTGAGACTGAAACACCTTTCGTTAAAGCTGGTTTACTTAGTAGATTATCATTTTGGTGGCTAAATCCATTGATAAGGAAAGGAAAACACAAAAATCTTGAAGATGATGATATACCCATGTTAAGAAATTCAGATAGAGCAAGCACTGGTTACATGTTATTTATGCAACAACTACAGCAGCAGCAACCACAATCAATTTTGTGTGCAATTGTTCATTGTTATTGGAAAGAGATGGTCGTATCGGGTTTATTCGCATTACTCAAGATAATAACTCTGTCTTCTGGTCCCTTGTTTCTTAGTGCTTTCATTAAAGTTGGAGAAGGTAAAGAAGATTTTAAATATGAAGGTTATGTTTTAGCTATATTATTGTTGTTCTCCAAGTTGTTAGAATCGTTGTCCCAACGGCAATGGTATTTTAGCAGTAGAATAACGGGTATTCGGATAAGATCATTACTCTCAGCAGCTATTTATAAGAAGCAACTAAAAGTTTCTGGTTCCGCCAAAACAACGAACTCAGCGAGCGAGATAATTAGTTATGTCACGGTTGATGCATACAGAATCGGTGAGTTTCCCTGTTGGTTTCATCAGATATGGGCAATAGTCTTCCAAATTTGTCTAGGCTTAGTGATCCTTGTTCGTGCTGTGGGTCTTGCGACGCTTCCCGCTTTTGTTGTCATAATACTTACTGTGTCACTGAACATTCCGATTGCGAAAATTCAACAAACGTATCACAAAAAGCTTATGGGGGTGCAAGATAGGAGACTGAAGGCGATATCCGAAGCTTTGGTGAACATGAAAATCTTGAAGTTGTATGCTTGGGAGATTCATTTCAAAATTGTTATCCAAAAACTGAGAAATGAGGAGTACAAATGGTTGTCACCCATGCAATATCAGATTGCGTTCAACAGTTTCCTCTTCTGGGTATCACCTGTCATGGTGGCCGCTGTCACCTTTTGGGCTTGTTACTTTCTCAAAGTTCCTTTGAATCCTAGCAACGTGTTCACGTTCATAGCAACCTTGCGTATTGTGCAAGAGCCTATTAGATCCATCCCTGATGTTATTGGAGTTATAATTCAAGCAAAAGTTTCGTTTGAACGGATCAATAAATTTCTTGTAGCACCGGAATTGGAGAGTGAGAAGGTCAGACACAAAAGAAATGATAAAGAGCAACTCGGGCATTCCGTGTTTCTCGAATCCTGTAATTTCTCATGGGATGAGAGTCCTGTAAAATATACTCTGAGAAACATCAATTTTAAAGTTAAACCGGGTGAAAAAGTGGCTATATGTGGAGAGGTTGGTGCAGGTAAATCAACACTTCTAGCAGCGATTCTTGGAGAGCTGCCGAACATAAAAGGCACGGTAAGTTCTCTCACACTTCATTTTTACTTAATGGAACGTTCAAATCTTGAAGTGTCGGTTCCCTATTTCGCAGATTCAAGTTTATGGAACACTGGCCTATGTTTCACAAACGGCCTGGATACAGTCAGGAAGTATTCAAGAAAATATTTTGTTTGGGTGCACCTTAGATAAGAAAAGATACCAAGACGTTTTGAAAACATGCTCACTGGTTCAGGATCTTGAAATGCTACCGCATGGTGATCTCACTGAAATAGGAGAACGAGGAATCAATCTGAGTGGTGGTCAGAAGCAACGTATTCAACTAGCTCGTGCGCTCTATCAGGATGCTGATACATATCTCTTGGACGATCCATTTAGCGCAGTTGACGCTCATACTGCTACGAGCTTATTTAATGTGAGATCACAAATCTCTTTCCGCTGCAAATAATTTGGCTCAGTATTTGTATCCTTTTGATGATTGCTAAATTTGTTTCCGCAGGAATACGTTGTAGGAGCTCTTTCAGGAAAGACTGTGTTACTTGTGACTCACCAAGTTGATTTTCTTCCTGCATTCGATTATGTTGTGGTTAGTTTGCAACTAAAATCCCATTAAACTGCTAATTTATAAATCTTTTCGTAGTATAAACTAGAACACAACCATTAATTGCACATCTTGTTTCGCTATACGACTGAAAGTTTGATTCTTTACCATCTTATCGGCTTGATAGCTAATGTCAGACGGTGAAATCCAACATGCATCTCCATATCATACGCTACTAGCTAAAAGTTCAGTATTTTATGACCTTGTCAATGCACATAAAGATACAGCTGGAAATGAAAGGCTCCCTAAGATTGACGCCCCACAAAGAAATGGAATCTCTGCCAAAGATGCCGGTAAAAAATGTCGAGACAAAGAAAATCAAGAATCAGTAGGACATCAGTTGATTAGGAAAGAGGAACGAGAAACTGGAAACACAGGCTGGAAGCCGTACCGACAGTATCTGAATCAAAAGAAAGGCTTCTTTTACTTATTTTTAGCAACTCTTCCACAATTCTTCTTTTTTGCTGGCCAAATAATACAAAACTACTGGATGGCTTCAAACCTTCAGAACTCTCATGTCAGCAAATTGCGACTAGTGGTAGTGTACTTTGTAATTGGATGCATCTCGATGTTTTTTTTACTTCTTAGAAGTCTTCCAGTCGTTGCTTTGACTATGCAGTCATCGAAGTCCTTATTCTCTCAATTACTGAACTCTCTTTTCCATGCACCAATTTCCTTTTATGAGTCGACTCCTCTGGGAAGATTACTAAGCCGGGTAAGTGCACTCACTTCTTATTGCAGTAAATGTATTGCGGATTTTGTTTGGGAATTAACCGAGGCTTACATTTCTTTTATAGGTCTCGTCTGATCTAAGTATAGTGGACCTCGACCTCGCATTAAACTTCACAACTACTATCGTGCTTACTGCTACAACTTATATTGTTCTTGGAGTACTGACTGCCATTACCTGGCAAGTCGCGTTTGTTTGCATACCGATGATATTCTCAGTGATATACTTACAGGTAATTAAAGCACAGAGTTTTTCTTCCCAAGTATTCCTGTAAGGAAGATGAATTGAAAATGTACTTTTTCTCAACAGGGATACTATTCCGCTTCTGCGAAACAGTTCATGCGAATTACTGGGACAACCAAGTATATGGTAGCAAACCATCTTGGGGAGTCCATGGCAGGAGCAATGACAATTAGAGCTTTCCAAAATGAAGAACGATTCTTTCTTCGAAATCTTGAGCACATTGACAAAAATGCTAGTCCTTCATTTTACATTTATTCAGCAAATGAGTGGTTTATCCAACGATTGGAAACACTATCAGTTATTGTTTTCTGTTCTTCAGCACTACTGATGGTTTCGCTTCCCCAGGGAACTTTTAGTTCAGGTAAGCGTAGAACGAAACTCTGTCAATCCTTTTCCTTCATATTGACTGTTGAATTTATGATTAACAATCTTATGATATGTGGCAGGGTTCATCGGAATGGCTCTGTCATATGGTCTCTCGCTGAATACGTCTCTCGTAGTCTCTACTCAAATCCAGTGTAAATTAGCAAATAACATCATTTCAGTGGAAAGGTTAAGCCAGTACATGAACATTCCAAGTGAAGCTCCTGAAGTCATAGAAGGAAGTCGGCCTGTACCAAGTTGGCCTGCTGTGGGTAGAGTTGAGCTCCATGATTTAAAGGTAAACAATGTGAAGCTTGTATTATAACTTTGCAAGAAACTTGTTTAAAGAAGATTAATACACAATATACACTAACATATTTGATGATTCAAACAGATACGATACAGGGCCGATACTCCACTTGTTCTTCAAGGGATTACTTGCACATTTGATGGAGGACACAAGATTGGAATTGTTGGCAGAACTGGAAGTGGGAAGACAACTCTAATAAGTGCTTTGTTTCGTATAGTAGAACCGTTGGGAGGGAAAATTATCATAGACGGCATTGACATCTCAACGATCGGACTGCATGATTTAAGAACCCGGTTGGGGATTATACCTCAAGATCCTACTCTCTTTAAAGGAACTGTGAGATACAATTTGGATCCACTCTCGCAATACACTGATCAAGAAATTTGGGAGGTAATTTTTTTGGCTATCACGTTGTGCTTTTTTATTAATTGGAAAAATTGCACATTCTACGGAACGGCTAAAATTTCATTAATGTGATTAGGTTCTCGAGAGATGCCAGCTTCGAGACACTGTACAAAAGAAAAAAGGGGGGTTATCTAGTCTAGGTATGCAAGTGTCAACTCTATGATCAGATCTCACTTTACCCAGCCCCATGACATTTCTCGTAATATATTGCAGTTGAACAAGATGGAGTAAACTGGAGCATGGGACAACGACAATTATTTTGTTTGGGCCGGGCTCTGTTGAGGAGAAGTCAAATATTGGTGCTTGATGAAGCTACTGCTTCAATCGACAATGCAACAGACTCTATTCTCCAAAAAACCATACGTACAGAATTCGAGAGTTGTACAGTTATCACTGTAGCTCATAGGATACCAACCGTGATGGATAGTACCATGGTTCTTGCAATCAGCGACGGTGAGTTTTATACATAGCCTTGGCATATATAAAAAACCAAAACCTTAGAACTCATTACACTTTGTCTTGTTATTAAGTCTAACAGAAGTGTGTTTTCTTTATATCTGCAGGAAAGATGGTGGAGTACGATGAACCAAGGAAATTGATGAACAAAGAGGGATCGTTGTTTGGGGAGCTTGTAAGGGAATACTGGTCTCACGTCAACTCTCCAGATTAACAATGAATCTCAGTAATCTCTATTAAGGATTTATGTACTTATGTATATGAATTGTAATTCTCAAACAAACTCAAGTGTTCCCCATGTTAACTTGGTCCATCAAGTACACCATTACGGCAATGAGTTTGTTAATTGGTTCCATTAATTTTTATTTGAGTCAATAGACTTAACACAGATAGGAGTTATTGTTTTCACTCGTATTTTAATTCTTGAAAATAAAAAGAGAGGCAATTTTAGTGAGACAAAATTGCTCCCGCATTTTTAATCTACAGCATCACAATCAACCATTGGGAAATATACGAGTGATATTCCTTCATTTCATCTGATTTCGAAAAGTTTTTTATCAAGTGCTTTTGTAAATAGGGAATATTACAGGGAGGTCATAATATTAGAAGCCGATTTACAAAACCATCACAGTGATATTAACTTTTTACAAAACAGTTATGCGGCGTCAACTTTGGATGGAAAATGAGTATGGTCCCACGTGACAGAGTTAAGTTAGAGCGTAACAAGTCTATTTTAACCCCAAAGACACGTGTGAATGGTGGATGTTACATAAATGTCCTTCGGTTTACTAACAAATCTAACGTTTTTACAGATCGTTGAAATCGAACGGTTGCTGGAAAAACCCTAGGATACAAAAGCACGTCCACCATCTTCTATTTTATCGCAGCTTTCTTTCCCAGTTCTGTCTCTAGAAAAAAAATGGTGATTGAATGAGAGGAGGCGATGTAAACTACATGATTTAGTGAATAGGAGATCGATTTCGACTTAGGGTTTACTGGTTTAGGCAAAGAAGGTTATTTTTCTACTGTGTTATGTGTTCTTTAGAAGGATACTTATAAGAAGAGGTTTAAAAAACTAAGATTGGTTGTTGTTAACGAACATCAACCAATGAAGAAGAGAAAGAAATTGATGAAGAGACCGGGAATAATGTATACAAACGACACGAGTTTATTTAATTTAGTTTCTTTTTAACGTGGGAATGTCTTCGGAAACCCTAATTTTTTAAATTAGTTTTTTTTTTTTAGAAACAATGATTATGGATGGAATTGTCTTCGAAACTACTAGAAATGTTGACATTGATTCAGCGCCTATAAATGATAATATTGGATGTCCATCCATTTCAATTACTAAAGGTCATCGCAAGAAGAAGCGGATAAGAGGAGGGAAAAAATTGGCTAAACAAAGGAAAACATGTTGTTATTGTGACCAAGTTGGTCATTATGCCACTACATGTCGGACCAAGAAGGTCGATGAAGAGATCTCATGTAATGGGAAGAAAAAGAAGGTTTATACAGACTTTCCTAATGCGGAGACTTCAAACAATGGGAAGAACAAAAAGAGACTACATGCGAAGATTTGGATTTAAATACGGTATTTCATTTGGAATCCGACTTTGTGCACCCCTCTTAACCCGAGGTGCACATTCCTCCCCTAGTTATTGATCTTGTATTCACCTTAGGTTATGTATTTTAAAATATTGCATATGAATCGGGGTGAAGTATTAAAAGAACCCAAGTAGATTTTTATCTTTTGTTTGCTTTCTCAAGTGAAGTCAAGTCTGATTACTAACTATTCATGTTGTAATGTTGCTCAATCCTTGTATATTTCTTCCAAAATTTAAAAGTTTGTATGATCTCTGATATGGAACACAAACAAACAAATCACATCTTCGATTAATTCTATAGAATCGAAGAAAACAAAAACGTCTCTAATCAGGAATTTAAATATGAAGATACCTATGACTAGTGATATAAAAAATTAATTGTCTTTGATAAACAAGATGAGTGTTCTTCGGATTTTCCAATCACCTTGATTATCATTGGTGATATTTCGGATACAATAATCTCCTGATGTTTTCCATGATTGAGTTGCAATTAAAAAACGAAAACGTCAAAGATTCTTTTGAAACATTTAATCAAGGGAATACCTAAGTACTCTATTTAATCAAGAGAATACCTAAATAATCTTAATTGATATGTATTTCTGTTCTTGAAAAGAGGGATTAGAAAACCGTAGAGAAAAAATAATAACCAAGTATGTTTTCTCTTTCCAGTTTCCGATGTTAGATTACTTTTACCGAAATAACCAAGGTTAACCATATAGCCTGTTGTGGAGGGAGGAATGTGCACCCTGGGTTAACTGGGCGTGCACAAAGTCGCACTGTTTCATTTGAAGTATTACAGATTTAGATTTCTTGTATGCTTTGATTTGAACTAATTAAATACTAGACTTTTTAAATTTGTGTTTCGAGGAATAATTCAACTTTACATTTAACAAGGTCTTTTTAAGCCCGTGCAACCGATGCACGGGCAAGTACCGTAAGGAGTGATGTAATCTTTATTGTTCTGCATTGAAACGTGATGTCAGTGAGGATTTTAACTTTCCATTCCAAATACTTCCGTTACCTTCCATTGGTCGACGGTTTTGGATCCAAAGAGAGCGCATATATTTCCAATTCTGAAAGCAAGATTAACGAAGCCAATCCAAAGATACAGCGGAAAGGGGAGTCTTCAACTGTTTCCAACTCCATAAAATGTTCGGTACATAGCTTACACACATTGCTTAAAAAATGAACTCCCCGTGAACTAAGAATATGAAGTGTTGGCGGTGATTTATTGGTCCTAGCCCATACCAAGAACGATACTGTTGGTGGTAAATCTTTCGCCCAAAGAATATTACTACATATTTGTGTATCAGACTTCAACTGATGGCGAAGAGAGACCTATAAGCATCTCTCGCATCTCTCGCCTCAAGGCGCTCTGTTGTACCCTCAATCGTGCTACTCCAATGGATCCTTTTCACCTGACATGAGAAATTCAGCAACTGCTCCTTATTTCTTTGGGTATTAACATCAGAAGTTGCGAACATTTGTAAATCTCAGTCATTATTCTCAATCACTTCCGCTATAGTCGACCAACGTTGATTTTTTTTTAATTTTTATATGGACTAAAGATACAACTCCTTTAGAATAACATTTTCAAACCAACCTGCTATGAGATGAATGCATATCTCAGGGTATTACCCACTTCATTAAAAGGTTACAACAAAAGATTTTGTTTTGCTTCTTTTACCGTTGGCTTCCTTGATTAATGGTTCACTTTGGTACTCGACAACTGCCAAACCCAGACTATTAGGAATTAATAATCTTCAGAAATTTGATCACACAATTGAAAGAGTAAGCATTTTCTGATGTTATAAATTAAAATCTTTGGGAACTTCCCTCACCATATTCCTCGATGAAAGCAAATTTGGGTTGGTGATGTAATCATTTCACAAATGGGATGTGTCCCTAGTTTTGGTGAGATTCATATATAACCCGTCCCCATTGTTGAACGAAAAGCATAAACTGTCTCGGCCAAACATGACATAATTTCCTGAAATTAGCAATTAATGCATAATGTTTACGTTGTCACTGTAAAATTGTTGCAGATTTCTAATACAAATAGTGGCAAGTGATGAAACGGCATAATAAGAGTTGGATTATGTAAGCATACCAAGTTTGTTGAGTGGTTGATATCCGAAATCTACCACTCTGCGTTGTTTGCAAAAAGAGAGTGTCCCAGAGTGTTTGATTCATTTCTCGTCAACACTATAGTATTTGCAGGGAGTTCTACTGTTGAACAAATTCCAACGCTACGAAAGAGACAGTACTTGCAACATAAAATGAGCAACAATCACCATCTTCATCATTTAACAACGCTGTAATAATAAACGCCTTATTCATCTTCTTCTTTATTCTGTCTCCCATTCCCTAGTAGTCCTGCAGATTCTTTGCATACATTATTACAGCTTTACGCGGATTGTAATTGAAATCTTAATGACCAAACCAAAATAGAGCATGTAATATTTCAAAAGCATAAAATAATATGTACCGACATTTTCCCTACTCGAATACAAAACTGATCCATGTCTCCATATTTTCATCAACTTGCCACCGTGGAACTAAGAGTTTCTGATAGCAGAAGACAGGTACTTGACTTCAGTTATCTCTTTTGTGACAGGGGTGTTATTTGGATTCTCCTGCCTAATCTTTGAGTACCACGTCTTGAAAATTTTCTCTTTTTACATGGTATCAAATAGCTAGTGAGCCTCACTTCTAACGAATCAAACGTTAGCCTTCAAACTGTCGCATTTTTTCCTCCGACCTACACAGATGAAAATTATTGCTTCAAAATTCTTGTATCTTCTTACCAAACCAAAACTGACTCCCTTTTGTTGTTGTTATGAAAGAATTATCATTCAAGAGAACTTTGATGATGGAACTTGTCTGTATGGAAAATTTGGAAGAGAGAGACCTAAATTCTAAAACCTAGTTTTCACGAATAATGTATCTCTTGGACTTGAAGTTGTATTGTTTAACATTGTAACATCCGTCTGAAAGGCTGTTTACAAAGGGAGGATTTCACTCTGAACATAAACGTTTCCCAAAAGATGGGTTTCAAAAGACGACAGGGATGAAAGTGGCTCAAAGTAACCTTATTAGTTCCGTAATGTCTTATTTGGGATGTGCCCTTTCGTTATATGATGACAACACAATGTCTACAGCTTGCTATTTAGTGTCTCTTGGCTAAACATCAGATTATCTTCTTTGCGAACAATCGCGTCTCTTGAAATCCAATGGTCTAATTTTTTAGAAAACTTGAAACTGAATGTCGCGCCGACACATCAGCAAAAAAAAGTTCTCCTTTATTTATATATATTAAGTATAGATATCTTTTGGCGTTTAGAGTATCATTTTGGATATTAATGACAAGTTTTTTATGAAAAAATGAAAAAAACTGGATTAGAGATAAGTTTCTCTTTATTTATTGTGTGCACGAAGTAGCACCAGAAGTTACGAAAAAAAATTGTGTAGGAACCTAGTTACATATCTATGCTCATAGAGTCTTTTTCTTTAAACTCAATACCATGAGGGAAATGCAGAGTATAAATTAAAACCCACATACGCGGATGGGGTGGCGCGCAACATAAGTATAAAAAAGGTGTGTTTTATTTATTTATTTATTTTTAAATTTTTTAACAAGTAAATTATTTTTTTTTTCTTGATAAAGAGAGGATTATATTAGAATCGAGAGCTATCTTTGGATCAGGAGCTACCACCGATCCTTGAAGTTCATTTCTCCAAATCAACAAATAGTCGTGATGGATCTTAATTACGGGAGTAGGATACATTGATGTTATATCAAGTGAAGGAGTATACGCAGCTGGCTTAACGACATGAGTGGAAGGCACAACAATATAAACAAGTGGATAAAGGTATACGAGATGAATGAGCATATGATAAGATCAAATGTGGAGGTCGTGCTAGTATGCATATATAGTGAACTTTGTAAGCAAAGTTCCATTTAAGGAGGGTGGAATGAGAAGACCACATTTTATGGACCTGTCAATGTGATTGACCCAATAGGCCATTTATGTATATTTGGACTAACTGTTCCAATTCCTCGAGATTATGAAAACCATCTTGGCTAACAAGCGAAGGACTCGACGATATAAGCCCAATGGAGACCCAACGCATAAGATAATTATTATTAGGAATTTATATTTGTTAGGAATTCTATTTTAGGAAGAATATTGTTTTAGGAACAAAAATAAAATGAAAGCCAAGCAAAAGCCAAAAGCAATTGAATTTGACGGATCAATATATAACAACAATGGAATGAGTGAAAAGTTAACATCAAAACATTATTGCCATGCGGAAAGATTACTATGCGGCTACACACAATGTATAGCATGGACACTGAACAAACAAACGGGAAAAAAGCCTCGTGCGTAGCACTAGCCGAAATTTAATTGATAAAAAATAATATAGAAAAAGTAGAGGGTACAAAGGCTGTACCACCCTACAAAACAAGAAAACAAGAGCTTCTAGCTACAGGAAGCACGAAAACTAAGAGGAACTGAGATACATTTCTCGCGAATTGACCATTACTCAAAAGATCACTCGTACTATTTAGGTTTAGGGTTACATAAAACCAATTTAACCTCAAAAGTTGTTAAGTTGACGAATAGAGAAGCCTTATTTAGGTCTCACTAAAACCTATATATTTTTTCTTTGTGTTGAATAATTTGTCATTGCTATTGCCACTTTCTTACAGAGAATTTTTAGAAATCCACCTCTCGAACATGGCGTAAGTTTCTTTAGGATGGTACATTGGAGGTATATGACCAGCTCCCTGAAAAAGAGAACAGTAAAATGAGTTATTCGTATAAAAAAATGTCATATAAAAAGTACTTTTAGTCTTTTATACAAACTTAAAATTAGCGTTCACGGCTGTAATTGCAACACACATGCATTTCAAGAGAAGGTTGAAATTAATGAACATCTTGCCTTTACGGTAGCATATGTCATACCGCTAGAATACGTTATCGTATATCTGGAAAGAAAGATAAAAAATCAAAATTAGGGAATACAATTTAATTTGAAAACGGAACGTAACTGAAATCATATCATTATCAATTATTAATAAATTACAAACCCGGCAATCTGATCATCTACGAGCCATGGGCGCCAATCATCGATAATGGATAAATTCATTGATCGTATCCATGCTTCTGTTGCAATATGTGGCGCAACGAAATCGTGATCCCCACTGTATATGAGAGCTCTATAACGAGGTTTAGTGCTAATTCTTTGATGATATTCCACGGTGTTATCAATGTCACGTTCATAAGGTATGTTGTAGTTACAGTTAATCCAGTTTGTAACTGTTCCCTGTTTGAAATCATCGTCCACACATCATGACCTTAGTGTACGTACACATAATTAGTCTCAGAAATAACGAAGCAAGAAAGTTCTTAAACCTTTTTTATATGGAGTGCCTCTTGAACACGAGCATCATTTGCCCAATACGCATTTAGAAGATTATGATTTCTAGGCTAAACATTAATCATAAAGAAATTTCAGTTTCACAAGCCAAACTTCACATATAATTAAGTAGCTAGGAAGATTCTAATAGCTAGAAAGAGTATTACCATACACCCTCGAATAGGAATTACGGTCTCAGTTGTTGAAAGAGATCGTCTACTGTCAATTGGCTGTCCGGTTAGATATTTTATGGCACCACAATAATCGTCCAAAATGTTTTGCACATTGAGCTTGGATATACACTGAAATTGGATGCAGAAAAAACAGTTGCATATATATTAGTAGAAACTACCCATATATTAATTACTTTGTATATATTCCTCAATGCCCTGTGGAGGAAGTACCCACCGGTTTGAAGGATCAGTGAAACCCTCCAACAAATTCTCAAAATGTCTCTTTAGTAATGGAATGGAGAGTATTACATACCTCTTCGTATTGTTGTCGTTCTTTTGAGCAACTGACATTGTTCAAATCAAAACCGAAAGTCTTTCCTCTGCAATTTTCCTTCATCGACTAGAATCAAAAAAATAAAAATAAAGGTCAACTTATTCTGATGTATGTGTTTTAGACAACACTCTAAATATCATCTCCATGTTGTACTAGCTACAAAGACAAATAATGAACTCTTGTTTTGTGACAGCAATTATTGAGATCATGGTTGAAGTGTCTAGTTACCTCAAACAGTTCATAGGATATAAGGCCCATGCCGTGAGCATACGGCACCCTTGCACTAATTTCCAATGGTCTATCAGTGATCGGATTCCCAATTACATAACCCTACGAAGAATCATTCGACAAGTTATAACGATATGCATGATTGATTGTCTAGCTAGCTAGAAGACCCATGAGAGAAGTATGTGGCAAACAAATGATAATCCACCGGTTGTATATTTCTGTATGTATGGTTACCTTCAAGTGGAGGAATGGATATCTCTGTGTTTCAACATCTGAAATATTTCAAAATTCAAACCAGTTAGTAAAAATAAACTTTGAGACTTTAATGACCTTTTGAAGTTGGAGCGTGCATTTGTCACTCGAATGTGTTTATAGCTTTCGGTCGCTGGCTGTTCTTTCAATCTACTTACTGTTCTTGACTCTCAGATCCAGAAGGACCATGAGTCAAGTAAGTAGAAACTATCAATTGATACTAATATACTAGTCCTTTTTTTTCAAAGATTCTATCTATTTAAGGTTATCCTGCGGGATGATGTCAGCGTTTTTTTTTCTATGTCAGGAATACCCTCTATATCTTTTATTTTCTCTCTTCTACAAAACGAGTTTTGACTATTTTTCGAAGCTTTTTTTCCACGGTACAGGTAGGTAATGGTAGTTTTTGTTCAATAATGAACCCAAATTTACATGGACTTCCAACTCAAAATTAATTGACATTTGTGCTTTGGAAGTGGCCAAATTTTTTTGTTTTTTGAAAAAGGGTCAAAACTACTATTGATGAAAAAAAAAATACAGAATTAGGAGCGCCTATGCGAAACACAATGGAGGGCAAAAGTCAACTCCAAAAACAATAAAGAAAAATCAGGAGGTAAACACATGGGAAGTGGCCAATTGGAACTATTATCTCCACTATCAAGGTATTGTTGAGAATTGAAGACTTATAGAGATACCAGGAAGGCACGGAGTCAAGCCCAAGAAGAGAAGAAGTCCGAAATTGGTGAAATTGTGGAGAAACCCGGATTGAGCTTTAGACCACAGTTTTATGGGCCTTAGCCCACGCTTGACTGCGCAGAAGCGTGGCAAAAAACCTGGACGGGTTACTTGTTGGTTAATGTTTCTCTAAGTCGGTTACCTTTACTTTTTCCTCAAGTTTTGAGTTTCCTAGACCTAGGGAAAACCCTAAAACGTGATTCCTATATAAGGATGTGTATAGGAGGTTGGGAAATGTATGATGAATGGTATGTGAAAGTTAAAGATACCTTGTTTGCTAGCCTTTGAGTAAGTTAGGGTTTCGTGGTTGAGTGCAAAGAGATGAGGAGCAAGAGACAAGGTACGTCTCGGGATTGCTACGGTGTAACCTAGATTTTGCTGGAACTCCTATAAAGGTGTTCTTACATTGTAATTGGTTCGTTGATAGTCGATTTGAATTGGTGCGACTCGAAGTGGATGTAAGCAATATCATACACGTTGTATGGATATTGAAAAACCACTATAAATCTTGCGTGTTTTGTGAGTTGATTTACTTTCTCGTTTCTTGTTATCTTTTATGCTTGTACGTTTACTTATTATTCACCATAATATCTCAAGATTCTAGGGTTTCCGCATCTCTTAAGGAATTGTATGCGGAAGTTCCTTCGGTAAAGAGATTTCACTGACAACTAGATTTTACAACTCCGGTTTAGAGCGGCTAAATTCCTGACAAATATAACAAGTTCGCTCGATAGCCGAAGACTTAACAGCTAAAACCGTCATTAGACAAATGTGTTAAGTCTTGGTCAAGACTGACTACTCTTCTGACAAAATAAGGAAGTACAGCAGCGTAATACACAATGAAATGACGGTTACCGTTTATCAAATATTGAACGATGACTGGAATGATCTTGCCTGAATATGAATTACCTCCGATGTAGACAGGGTTGGATTGAAATTCTGGATGCTCAATTAACCACTGCAAGCAAGAGATAGATTATCATGGCAGCGGGTATTCATATACACACAAGAAGATTCTGGATTAAAGGACTTCCCCAATGTAAGTTAGTTGTTCTTCTCCATTATTACCTTAATCACAAATTCGTGGCTGTTCTTGGCTGATTCTTTGTCTCCGATTTGTAAATTTGGTGAAGAAGACTTGGAGTATGAGAAACCGGTGTCAGCAGGTGCATCCGGGAAAACTATGTTGGCAACCTGAATTTTGTTAACCCAGTTATCTAAACAACCACCAAAATCAATCTCGTGTAGCTAACTCATATAGCTACGGATGTTGACGAGCTTTAGACTCATAACCGTATAACCCTTTCACTAGAAACCAACTTCTCCAGTGCAACAGTATATATTGCTTGCTGATAAATTGAATATTCTAACATGTACCAACCTTAGTCCATGAGTCTGGGTTCAGCTCCAAATATGGCAAACCACCACGATACTTAGTAATGTCAATGCTTAAGGGACCTAATTAAATTGAAACGTGCATTGAAATCATATCATCGTTTTCAACCGTAGTATATTCAAAAAATTGTTTATCAAAAAAAATAAATAATAATAATTACCCAAAAATGTACCTGTCTCGAAGAACAAGGAAATGAGACCAGAGCAACGAGGACCACCAGGAAACCAGAATACGACGGGATCTTCTTTAGGATTACTTTCCGACTTTACAAAATAATAGAACATTTCAAATTCACCGCCATTGGTCATATTATTAATACCGATATACCTGATCACCGAAAACTAACATGGATTATCTAACAATTGGAGGAATGTGTAAACAAATAACATTTTAGGTGTAGAAGAGTCTAACACTGTTGGAAAAATTAAGCTAGAAATGACTGCACAGCATAGAGAATAACAAATGAGTAAAATAATACTGAGACAAAGAGATCGAGAGGAGTCTTAGATACTATGTCCTTAACCTTAAGATCCAGCAGAGTTCTAGATACAATTGAGATGGTTTATATGAATGTACACAACCCTTGGTAATGCAAATTCAAATTTGTATGCTATAACTAACTACTACCTGATTTTGAAAAGAAAAAAAAAAAAAAAGAATACAAACCCTGTTTCAAGATGGAAAGGAAGCGCTCCTGAATATCCAGGTAAATATTTAACCGTTGATTGTGACGATGATGATCGCGTTCGAGTTGTATCATTAGAAGAGGTTACTGAGTTTGTTTGATTCAGTGAGATTAGCATAACAAGAAAAAGAGAAAGCCGAACGAATTCGAAGTGATTCAAATACCTCGCCATTGATTTTTCGATGAGGAAGTATATGACTCAACTCCACGAAAGATAACAATATTTATAATACAATACTATTTACAGAACTGTTATTCTCCTTCCAGGAATTCTTCTCCCAAAAATCTCCATCAATCTATACCTCACATCTAAAATTTCACCTACCCAACACATATGTGGAAAGATGAATCCCACCCAGAATTTGAAATCTAAACCATTGAACTCTATATGTGGGGCTGAGATAATCTGGGAGACCATGAAGTACATTAAATGCAGTCTGAGTTGTCTGGATCAAAGACATACAACAAACTGTTCATTTTTCACATGCTTGGTGTGAGACCCCTTCCCAAACATTAGTAAGGAGGGCCCTTTTTGAGTGGGTTGAGTCTCCCACCCGGCAATGTGAAAATTGGTTTTCTTGGGTGTTCTCTTTTTATCAGTCAATTATTTTTGCTATTCGAATTGCGCCCTTAGAAATCATATCATGATCTCATGCATACAATGATCTCGTACTTTGCATCGTTAAAACCTTGACTACGAAAATTCACATGGATAAAACCTTGATGAAGTAAAAAGAATACAACGCGATAGACGAGAAAACTTTAAAATAAGTGTGTGTGCAGAAACTAGAAATATTTTGTTTTTCTTCGGTAACCGATAAAAAATCTTCTAATACTGGCAGTATGTCTGAGATTAACAGTGACAACAATATCTGGGTCAACCAACAATTGGATAACATTCCGTATCAAGTTTTTACGACCTGCAGTTACTGTTATAGGCAAAACTGTGTTTTCAAGGACGTACACTGTGCTATAGTTAATTAATCATGTGTGTGCATGGGATTTGTGGGGTAATCAGGAAGCGAAATTACAAATACTGAGGTAAACCGATGTGAAAGCAATTCATTAATTTTGGGACCATGTAAAGAAACAATGGACGTTGAGAAACATAGACGTTTGAATCAGCTGGTTAGTTATATCAAATGAATTGATCTTTACATACAAAACTGTATGAGGGGATCTCTCATTCTAATATAATATTTTTTTTTGATGCAAACAGACTAATGTCATTAAATAGAAACAGAGTTACAAGTGTTTGTATCATTCTAATATAATATGTAAGATTGGTTTTCTATCATTTGCATGAGCTAGCCTTGTTAACTTCATATATAACTTCACTGCACATAACATTATTTGTCCTGGAATCAAGGGTACTCACTCACCACGGCCTCATACGTTTCTACATTCATTAGGACGTGGGGATATATACAGCGAAATACAGATGTATTATACTACTCCATGAAATCACAAGGGATCCTTGAAATTTGGAGATCAATTAAATATATATGATTTAGATACACCAAAAACTCAGGACGTGTAACGTGTTACTCGTAGAATGACAGGCTAGCTTGCAGATTACTTCTTTTAGGCCAAAAATAACAAAGGCAGATTTTTATATGTAGTATGGTATGGTGGGAATATTATGTGCTCAGATCTGATCCTGATGTCATACATAGATATGATATGAAAGTATCGACGTGCAGTATAGGCTATAGCTGCCTGATAGTCCCACTCTTTCTTCTTTTATTTAACTGATGAACAACTCAATATGACAATTTATATTCCGTGAATAAATCTGTGAGAGATTCGAAACCCTGTTATGATAACGTCGTGTCTATTGATCGCCTGTAGGTACATACACTAGCTGCTGCTATTCATACTTAGATAATTAAGTGCCAAGTATTAGCTGGCTGATATAATCATATCAACACGTAATGTTATGGTATGGTGGGAATATTATGTGCTCAGATCTGATCCTGATGTTATATGAAAGTATCGACGTGCAGTATAGCTGCCTGATAGTCCCACTCTTTCTTCTTTTATTTAACTGATGAACAACTCAATATGACAATTTATATTCCGTGAATAAATCTGTGAGAGATTCGAAACCCTGTTATGATAACGTCGTGTCTATTGATCGCCTGTAGGTACATACACTAGCTGCTGCTATTCATACTTAGATAATTAAGTGCTAAGTATTAGCTGGCTGATATAATCATATCAACACGTAATGTTTGATAGATGTTGCATTGACTATCACCTGATTTTAATACTCCTCCGTTTCTAAAACATAGGCACATTAGACATTTTTCTAAAAAATAGGGAACTTAAAGAAGTATTTCTCATTGATAGAAGTTCTATCTATTACATGGTATAAGTCCTTTATATACATGTATGGAGAGAACCCTATATTACTATTTGGGCCGCACATACATGGGCCGTAAGCCCTACAACACTCCCCCTTGTGCGGTTCAATAGTAGAACTCAAATGTATTGCTTCACTAAAACTTTGAACAAGGAAAAACCCGGTGGGACAAAACCTTGAAAAGAGAAAGAGTATAATGTCTCGAGTCTTGGTAAGCTTTTCAGCTGAGTTGGTCGGTGACTTCTTGTAGCTTCAAAAGTAGTTCTTCAAATGTAGCTCTCTCATCAATGACCACAGTGTCTAAGTCAGTTGCCTCATTAAAACCTTGTCAGGAAAACCCAAAGGGACAAAGCCTGAGCTAAGGAAAAAGAGTACAATGTTAAGAATACTTAGAACAGAGTTGAACTCGCATATGTTGCCTCGTTAAAACCTTGACAAGGAAAACCCAGTGGGACAAAACCTTGGTGAAGGGAAAAGAGTACAACGTGATTAGTCCAGAAGTACGCCTTTGCTGATGCTGATGTTGATGTTGATGCTGAAAAACACTCTCGTTTCTGGTTGGAAGTTGTTTCGCTTGACATACTATCGTGATCCTTTCTGATTCCGATGCAGTTCAGTAATATCAATTTAATCTTCAAGTCTTCAGCATTCAGCATATACGCCAAGTGTAATTGTTGTTGTTGTCTCGTTAAAAACCTTGTCGAGTAACAAAACCCTGTGGGAAAAACAAATATCGATCGAAGGGAAAAAGAGTACAACACAAGTTCACATTTCGAATCAAAATATGTCGACATCATATCCTTGGATCCTCCCCCTGATGTCGGCATTTCCCCCTGATTTCATTCTGGGTAGTCTCTAGACAGTTTCATTAGTCATGAGCTTTTCGAAAGTGAATATAGGTGATGACTTACAAGTCCACCATGTCTCCCCCTGATTACTTTCAGTGAAGAAGAGATTATTGTTCCTTCATAATCAACAAATTTTCGATTGCACTTCTGGTATTGCAGTTGTCTCATTAAAAACCTTGCTGAGTAACAAAACCCTGTGGGAAAAAGTAACCTCAGTGAAGGGAAAAAGAGTACAACTTACCACTAGATGCTCCCCCTGATGTAGGACAACTTGCTTAGTACAATACATTCATGGGAGTTTGAACAACTTCTTTAGTCCAATACAGGTAGACACTTCCTTTAGTCCTACGTAGTCAGACAAGTTCTTTAGATCTCTACAGTTTTGTAATCATGGGAGTCGGACAATTCCGTTAGTCCTATACTTTTCACATGTAATCATGGGAGTACAATACAATTTGCAAGTTCATTAGAAAACTCTACTTGCGTCTTCATAGGGATAAGAACAAACCCATGTCAATGGTTTCTTTTAGGTATCTAGAGATATTCTTGATACCATTCCAATGACGTTGCGTTGGCGCTGAGCTACATTTAGCTAACAAGTTCACTGAGAACAAACTATCTGGTCGAGTACATTGTGTTAAGTACAATAATGCGCTTATTGACTTACGTAGGGATATTCGTCTCCCAAAACATCTACGTCACCTTCCTATGGACGAGATTGATCTTTACGTACATCTAAAGTTCGACCAATCATGGGAGTGCTAGCCAGGTGCGCTTGTCCATATTTAAATTGCCTGAATATCTCATGGACATATGCTGACTGGTGGAGTAATATTCCACAAGCTCGATGTTCTAGTTCAAGTTCTAGACACATCCGAGTTTTCCCAAGATCGTTCATCTCAATTTCGGATTTCAAATAGTTTGCGGTTTCTCTTACTTCGTCAAAAGTACCTACTATGTTCATATCGTCGACATAGACAACTATAATTGCAAATCCGGAACTTGTTTCATTTCAAAACACGCAAGGGAACAATTTATTATTTCTATATCCCTTCCCAATCAAATGATCACTTAGACGGGTATACCACATCCGTCCGGATTACTTCAATCCGTAAAGTGAGCGTTTCAACTTAATTACAAACGCACTCCATGGTTTAGAGTTACTTGATTTTGGGTAATGGAAGGCCATCTGGCACTTTCATGAATGTATCAAGATCCCCATAGAGATATTATGTAACCACTTCCATAAGTTGCATTTCAAATCCTTCTGAAACTGCCAAGCTAATATAATTAGCAGAACATCATGATGTTTGCTACAAGACAATAAGCGATCCAGGGGTTTGTGAGAAACCTCGCGCCACAAGGTGAGTCATTATACTTTAAGACTTCATTATTCTCACTACGCTTTGTGACAAATAACCATTTATGTCCCACAGGCTTTACACTTGGTCGGTTAGCACTACCGCACCAAATACCTGTATATTTGTCAGAGAACTAAGTTCTTCCTGGATTGCGTAGGCCAAATATGCTCTCTGTAGCATGGTTCGATCTCATCGTTCTCTACTTCTGGAGCAACTGAATTATATCATCACTATGCACGCATGATCCTTTCATTGACTCATGTGCATTCTCATAATCCATTAGGATTTCATTGCTCTCTAGAATCATTTAAAACTTCGGAGCGTCCTCCAGTTTGATTCATGGACATGTTCAGAGACAATTCTATGAGATGATCTCGGATGACATAAATAATTATATTGTTCCTTACTCACCTACTTCCTGTCTAGGTGAGTATCTATCGAACCTGGTGGTCTCTCCAACTTCCTTTATGGAGCCACGGCCTCAACCATACTTCCACAGAGTATAGTTGCAACACCTTAGTTTATGGTGTGTATCCTTATTTAAGGATATTTAACCTTGCAGGCACGCTTGCAGTTGGTATATTTGATCTCGTCACTTTAGCGATACCAGTGTGCATTCTGGATATCGAAAATCGTTTTTCACATCACATTTACATTGCGAAGTGCGGGGATCAATATGAGACAAAGTGGGAAACACACCACGACAATTCCTGTCGTTCCCTTAGGAAATACTTTTCCTTACCTCCCCCTAACGACGGGAAGGTTGTCTCATCAAGTGACTATCCGTAAATCTAGCGGTAAAGAGATCGCCTGTCAAAGGTTCTTCGTAGCGGATATTTGTTTGGGATTCGTATCCAACATAAATACTTAATTGTCTATGTGGACCCACCTTAGTACGTTGTGGAGGCGTAATTGGCACGTGTACGGCACAACCAAAAATGCGTAAATGTAAATCAGGCTTATATCCAGTTACCAACTGGTACGCAGATTATGGTTGGCTATGAGTGGGTCTAAAGAGAATAAGTCAAGCTGCATGCAATATGGTGTAACCCCAAGCATTAATAGGAAGGTTTGAACGCATAACCAATGCCTTAGCTATCATCTGTAACCTTTTGATGTTTTCTTCTGCGAGACCAATTCGAGAGTGTATATGGGGTACATAAAGCTCTATGTCAATTCCTTTAGACATACAAAAAAATCATCAATTCCTTTAGATGTAGATTCTCCAGCATTATCAAGTCCAATAAACTTGATTATATGATCAGGGTGGTGAGCCCTTAGACATATCACTTGTGCTGGGAGCTTTGCAAAAGCAGCATTTATTGTGGACAACAATGCAAGTGTGACCAACGGGTCGAAGCATCATCCAGAACCATAAAATACTTGTATGG